>PVKU01003588.1:5979-174113 GCA_004027475.1 Anoura caudifer
TGTGCAGGAGGTATCCTTCCCCCTCACTTTCTCCGAAAGCCTTAGTGTGTCTCGATGTGGTTTTGAGGGGGTCTCACCTGCACAGCAGGTAATTCCCGAATCATCTACAGCGGCAACCTGATGCCGCGCCCGTCGCGAACGGGAGGCAGGGCTTGCCCAGGGTGAGGCGAGGGGCGCTTGCGTCATCCCGAGAGTGTCCCCTGAAGGGAAACACTCCGGATGTCCCACTCGCTCCGTACTCACCCCAGCCCTTGGAGAAGGCCCCCCTGGAAAACCACCATCAGGCAGCAGTAATTTATATATTATATTCCATGCCCATCTGACCGCTCCACCGACAGGCCGTCCCGTCTCTCCCTCTCCCTTCATGCTTCCCTGCTCCCGAAACACAGCAATACTGAAAACAGGCCGGTGAACAACACTGCAAGGGCCTCTTAAATGTTCAAGTGCAAGGGGGAGTCACACGTCTCTCACTTTTTATCAAAAGCTAGAAAAGATTAAGCTTAGTGAAGGTGGCATCTCAAAAGCCAAGTTGGTGCAGGCCTCCTGCACCAAAGGGCCAAGTTGTGAATGCAGAGGACAAGTTCTTGCAGGGAACCGGAAGGGCCGCTCACAAATGGTAAGAAAGTGCGCCAGCCGCGGTGCTGGTGTGCAGAGAAGGCCAAACCAGCCACAGATTGCTCTGCAAAGCCTGACCCAGAGCGAGGCCCCGACTCTTCAATTTTGTGAAGGCTGCGAGAGGCAAGGAGGCTGCAGACGCGCTTGAAGCTAGCAGAGGTTGGTTAGTGAGCTTTAGGGAGAGAAGCTGTCTCCCCAACATCCAAGTGCAAGGGGAATCACAAGCGCTGATGCAGAGCAGCAGCACGTCATCCTGCAGACTGCGCTGAGATAATCAGCGGGGGCGACTATACTAAGCAACAGGCTTCGGTGCAGATGGACCAGCCTGACACTGGAAGAGGATGCCATCCAGGACTCACATCGCTGGAGAGAAGTCTTTGCCTGGCTTCCAAGCGTCAAAGGACCAGCTGACTCTCGTTAGGGGCTGATGCAGCTGGTGACCGTAAGCTGAAGCCAGTGGTCACTTACTATTCCGAAAACCCGAGGGCCCTTAGGAATGACACTACATCTACTCTGCCCGCGTTCCATAAATGGGACAGCAGCTCATCTGTTTACAAGAAAGTTTACTGAATATTTTCAGCCCATTGTTAGGACCTACCGCTCAGTAAAAACGATTTTCAAGTTTATTATTGCTCATTAATAATGCACCTGGTCACCCAAGAGGACCGATGGAGAGGCACAATGAAATTAATGTCGTTTTCATTTCTGCTAACACAACATCTATTCTGCAGCCCACGGATCAAGGAGTAATTTTGACTTTCAAGTCTTATTATTTTAGAAATACATTTCATAAAGCTCTAGCTGCCACAGATAGTGACTCCTGTGAGGGATCAGGGCCAGTAAATTGAAGACCTTCTGGAAAGGATTCACCATTTTGGATGCCATTAAGAACATTTGTGCTTCATGAAAAGCGGGAAGAATATCAACATTAACAGGAGTTCCGCAGAGCTGACTCCAGCCCTGATGTGACTTGACGGGTTTAGGACTCCAGGGGAGGAAGTGCCCGCGGATGTGGCAGGAATCACGAGAACCAGAGCTACAAGTGCAGCCTGAAGATACAACTTTTAACAGACGAGGAGTTGCTTCTTATGGATGAGCAAAGATAGTGGTTTCTTGAGATGGAATCTACTCCTGGTGAAGATTGTTGAGAAGACAACCAAATACTTAAAACATAACACAAACTTCGTTTAAAAAGCAGCATCAGTTTGAAAGGAACATCTCCAATCTGTAAAAAGGTTCTACTGTGGCTAAAACTGCTGTCAAACCACATCACACGCTACAAAGAAACCACCCTGAAAGGAAGCATCATCGGACGCAGCCACCTTCACTGCTGTCTTACTTTAAGAAACGGCCAGCAGCCTTCAGCACCCAGCACCCTGCAAGGTCAGCCGCCATGGAGACAGAGGCCAGGCCCTCTGCCAACAAGAGACCTGACTGACTTGCTGGAGGCTCAAACGATGGTAGCATCTTTTAGCAATAGCGTATTTTTAAATTAAGGTGCGCACATTGCTTTTGTTGGCTGTAACGCTATCGCATCCCAAGGGACCACCGTATGGCACAGACATAACTGTGACGTACGCTGGGAAATCAGCAAAATGGGTATGACTAGCTCTGTTGTGGGGCTCCGGACCCCACTGGTAGTGTCTGTGAACTCTGCCTGTATGAAAAGTTCCCCCGCTTACATACAAGTGGGACTAATTTCACTAAGGGAAGGGAAAATTTTATATGGGAATGTCTGTACCTTCTGAGCGATATTCTGATAGACTGTGAGGGCACAAAGATCAAAGATGAAATTAGGGCAACAATACAAATTTCCTCAACTGGGAAAAATCCCCCACTATTAAAAATAAACAAAACCCAGAACAAAACAAAACAAAAACAGAATAAAACTCCTAAAAGAATTAACAGAAATAACTTTAAAAAGAAATTTCAAGTAAGTATACTGGTATACAGGTAAAAATTAAAAAAGGGTGTTCTTTGTAATATTAAAGTGAAATTTAAATTTAATGTAAAATTACTATAATAAATTTATATAATTATCAAATTATAATCTCCTAGCAGTATAAAACACATTAAAAATTAAGAACATCATTTTATTGGAAAGAATAATTTATTATATATGAAGCTGATTAAAATGCACATAATACATCTTCAATAAACTAATTTAAGTGAATATAGGCTTAATTTTTAAATACACTTTAAAAGCTGTTACGCACAGTTCCATAGCCCGGGTGGTCAATTTCTTCTCTAAGGTGGAAACACAGGAAAGGTACGGAATTCAAAAGGAACCTAAAATAGCATAAAAGTTCATTAAAAATAATGATTATAAAAAAGTTCATTAGTTTCAATATAACCAAAAGCTAAAATGTTTATATTTAGAAAATTAGTGAATCATGTCAGCATTAAATTTTGTGTCTAAAAAAAAAAGCTTAATACAGAAACTAACTTACAACATTAAAAAATGTAATATTTAACTTCCCCATTGAAAAAAATATAGCAATTTCAATATTTACACTTTTTTGTACTCTTAGGGAAAGAATGGTTATTAGCAGATTCTTTGAATTGTTTTCACGGCACTAACAAAGCGGGGTTTGGCCATGTGGAGACACAACCTTCATTTCCCACTTACAAAAGGCTGGATGGCGAGGTTCGAATTAGGCACCACACCACTTTGATCTCACAAAGCAGCATCCGGCTGGCCAGTCCTGACAAGTGCACAGAGGCGACCTTGTCAGATCACAGTCTTCGTTCCATTCCCAGAGAGTCCCGTTTATTCGCTCCAGGACAGAGTTCAGGAATCTCTAGCGTAAAAACCCTTCCTCCTGGTTCCCAGCCAGGCTTTGTTGCATACCACATCAGTAAGTCACAGCTCTGGGGGAGGGACCTGGACTTCAGTATGGTTTTTGGCATGTCTTTCTGCTTTACATTTTAATCAGTACTTTTAAAAAGCTTCCCAGGCCACTTGAACGTGCAGCCAGGACTGAGAACCAGCTCCGGGTGATCCTGGCCGGGGCGCGGCCTGGAACCACTGTCCTCCTATCGTACCCGCCGGGGCCCTGTCCTCTCACTTAACGCGCTACCCTGGGCCAACGTTCTGTCCTGCGCCTCCGCTGCTCTTCTCTTCCCCCTTTGGTCTGGTTTGGTTTAGAAAAAGACAGAGGGAAAAATCCTTCTACTTGCTCTTTATCTCAGTGGAGATCTCTCTAATCACTCCTCCGGTGTGAGGTCTGGCGCTCTCATTTGGAATTTGCCCAGGGGTGCAGCTGTTTTACTGGGAGTATTTGTAATTTTTAAAGAAAAAAAACCTCCTCTCCCCAGCCGAATTTTACAACATGTTATACAGAATTTCTAAACCAGACATGTCATGAAACAGAATATGTGGGATACTGAGTTAGGTCTAGAAAATACATAAACGAGGAGAAAGACTAAATTCTGTATCGAAGAAATGCATACATTCTACAAGTAAACAAACTGACCTGATTCACTAACTTTCCCTGCAAAAAATATGTAAGCTAAAGGACAGAACAGAAACTTGAGCAACAAATCCAAAAAAACCATACAAGATTTGTGTAACCAGCAGTGACATTCAGCAATATTTCTTTGAAATTGTAAAAACATTATTGCTTAATCTATATCAATGGGTGGGTGGAAGGGACAAAACATTTAAGAAAAACGAAAACCAAAAAGTGCTGCCCCCAAAAGGATACAAGAAAGGATACACTTTGTGTGACCGAGTTACGGCAGCGTGTACGCAGGGACGCTTCTAAGGGAGAACAGCAGACGGCAGTTTAATTTCTTCTCAGTTTCCACATTGAACTCACAAACAAATGGTTTTTAAAACACGCACTGAAAACTGTTTATTTTTAACTGTTTCAGTAAGGTATCTGTAGGACTTCTGACTAAACTAATGTAGCTCCTTTAAAACAAAACTCAAATATTCAAGGTATTTCACAAAAGGAATAAACATTAAGCGAGATTTTCTCCAAGTTATATAATTTTTCAGCCTAACACCAGTAATTCTGACCCATTTACTTCATGTTCTTCCAGTGTACCAAGGCAGAAAGATTTTAAATAGAAAACAAAAAGTATGTATTTTCATCCACCTTTCCTAAATCAGTCAACTTTAAAGTTGGAAATGCTTAGAAGGCAAAAGACTCCATCCCACAAAAACCACGTATATATTTCTTTGAAGGGATCAATTAGTGATTAGCAATGCAAACTCTCGGGCCCCACCAAGGGGGGCCGGACCGTGACGGGAACGCGGAGGGTGGTGCCCGCAGGCCCTCACTCTGGGCGGGGTGGGGGGGCCTAGCAGCCTGACACATTCTCTATGCAAAATGCACGCTCCAAAGGTAACTTTTACATACCAGTGGGCTTTACTCCGTGGTTAGGCTTTGAAGTTTAATGGGAATTAACTGCATAGACAGACAGAGGGACAGAGACAGACAGATGGGTCTGACCGATCCGTTAACAATCTTAGGAGACACTTGAATTACTCCCCGATTAGGGTTTCATTCTTCCTAACTTTCAGCTCAAACAAGCCTTCTCCTTTTATTAATTTATATCCATACTTACCTGTACCAATTTTTAACACTTTCTTTTTCCTTCTTTAGAATCTTGTTTTGGTCTAGCAGATCGAGCAAATTGCTAATATTTCAGCATTAAGGATTTCGTCACAAACATGAAAGTAATCTTTTCTAAAGAATTATCAAGAACTTTCTAATTTAGGGTAGGAGTACAGTTTTTGAATTTATCTATTTATTTGTCTACTCTCAGACATTTGTCAAATATTTCTTTATCTACCTGCTGTCCCTGATTTGGGGGGAGAAGCAAAAAATTTACCTTTTCTCCCCACCTAATATATTCAAAAGTAGACCTTCACTCCTTCACCTACCCTGCTGATTTCCAGTGTGCAAACCGCATTAACTACTACTAAAAGTAGGACGGCTAATAAATCGTAAATTGTGGTTATTAAAATTCTCAAATACAAATATGACTATGCTAAACTATAAAGTAAAAGTACAATGAACCACATCTTTCTCTAATGACTCCTAATGTATTTCTGGATTTTGCAGTCTCAAGCTCGGCATGAGTACCTTGTTCTGAGCTACAGAAGTGAAACATTTAGACTTGGCTAAATTCTAATAACTTTACCCTGCGCTAAGGTTCCTTTATTTTTTAATGAAAATCGAAAGAAATAACACTCATCTGACTCAGCTAAGTACGTTTGTAACTGTCTCAAGTTAGAATGCCAGCTGTTGAGTTTTCTTGTGGATGATAGAAATCAGTTTCAATTACACCCTTCTCCTAGAAACTAGTCTTTCAAGCAGACCGATTTGAAGGATACGACCACCATCGGTTTTCCAAAGAGAACGTATCCGTTCGCTTCCTTTAAGGCTTTCGCGGCTGCCTTCTCGTTTGGAAGCCCAACGAAAGCCTGCCCTTTCATGCGGCCTTCTCTCATCAGGCGTATGTCAAACCTAGGGGTCGGGGAGAAAGAGAGGTTTCGGTCCAAAGAAAGTCAAGCAATTCTGATGACGTGAATGCAAATGTGCTGAGCAATGCACAATTTTGATACTTCAGAGGAAAACAGAGCTATATGGTCTAACGCATAAATTACTCAAGCTTTCTAAGACTGTATTTTGCATTTGGTTCCAAAACTGATTCTGTAAGTAGGTAATATAAGTTTGAGGACGCACCTGTACCTATCTTTCTAGCTGTTTTACATGTATTTGTGATTTAAAAATTTTATTGCTAGCAACTATAAAAGCAAATTTCCTAAGTTTTCATTTCATGTCTCTACTCTAAAACATTTCACGCAGCCAATTCAATACTACCCACTCAAGCGGCAGAAACCAACTGCACGCCAGGAAGAGAAGGGCTGACAGGAGCCGGGGGAAAGCCACGGGCCCCCAGCCCGGGGGGCGTCACCCACCACGGAGCCAGAGCCCGTGTCCCACGAGCGGTGCCCCAGGGACCCTGGTTTCTCCGCGGTCCCCCGTGCAGCTCAAGTCAGACACGGAGACACGGACTGGACCCTTTCATCCTGACAGCAGTGTTCCACCGTCCCACGGTGCACTGGTTTTCAGCGTTTTTGAGACAAAACTATATTCAAAACTCCTTAGAAAAATCAGGCTATAACTTGTAACTGACGTATTGCTTGCCATTTAGATAGTCTACAGGACTAGGCTAAAGCATTTTATAAAGCATTAAAAATGCAGTAGAAGTTTTAAAAATTCACATAACTAGTGCTGTGTGAAGCAACTGTTAATTTATCATTTTGTTGTGTATTGCCTTCTCAATGTAGAATTTTTTTCCCATCAAAATCTAATTTCAGGCAACACTGGAAATAGAGGAAAAGAATATACATGCACGTCTGTATATATTTGTTTTGCTCTGTTTTGTTTCCCCTATGAGGCCAGGCTCACGTGCAATAGTCCAGGCAGAGGCAGGAAACGCAGAGCCTAGGCCTCTCGCCCTCACTGAGAAGTCTCTCTCCTCACCTTCTCCACTCCCCCACTTCTCATCGCACGGCCAACGGTCTCACATCGTTAGGGTTGTGATGGAATGTCAAATAACATTCCAACTCCACACATCTGCTTCTCATCATTACCAATCAGATCTCTCTCTCACTCTCATAGAACCAGGAGCCCTGCTTAGCGCAGCGACTGTCCGCTTGTCCGGCTCCCCGCCAGGGTGGGGCTCTCCCCCAGTTGCCTGGCGGCGGTGACTGATGAGTCACTAGAACAGTGCTGTCCCACGTGCGATCTCGCGCCGGCAGCTTCCGCACGGCCAGGGAGCTTTTCAGTTCGTGGGCGCTACCTCAACCCCCAAAACCGGGCTCTGGAACCGACCCAGCTCTCTGGGTCATTTCTACGCAGGCTGGCAAGTGAGAACCTCTGCTGTAGCTGGAATTTATGGTTAGGCTGTTGTGTGAAGTTTCACCCAGACGCAGCCATGAATATCCGCGCGTGTATTGTTTATGCAGCTTTCGTGCTACAGACGGAGGTGAGCTGTTGCAACAGGCACCGCATGGCCTGCCAGGAACTGAAATCTTAAATTTCGACTATCTGCCCATTTTCAAGGAGGCTGCTGACTCCTGTTTGTAACCACAGGGAAAAAGTTGGGATAAACAAGGGGGTTGGTTCATAACCAACTAAGAAAAAAGCTTATAATACCACTGCCACTTACATTATTCGTTGCGTTTCTGATGAAAAGTCAACATATCTTCCAAAAATAAACTTAAGGTCCTAGAATTTCAACAAGAAAAAAACAAATAAGGAAGTCCAGCAAAAAAAAATAATAATAATAAAATAAAATAATAAAATTTATTTGTAAATTTCAACCTACCTTTTCTTGAACATGTTTAGCTAAATTCTTTACATAAATTCTACAGTTTGGTTCACCAGGTTCATAACTTCTGAAAACCGAAAGTGTTTCCATTTCTTATTCAAAAACAAAACAAGGATATAAAGTTAAGATATTTTTATCAATTTTTAAAAAACCTATAACATTTGAATATAACAAATAGACAAAATAAGCATTATGAAAATGTTAAAAACAAAAGTTAAAAGTAATGTTACTAATTGGATAAAAATACCTATTAAAAATCTGAATTGATAAGAGGAAACAATATATAAAATTTTCAGGCATCTAAAATGACTAAAATTTATCCAATACAGTATCTACTTGAAGTTCTCCTTAAGATGAGTTACTTTACTAAAAAAGACTGAACTAAATTAATCTTACCAATTGTTTCTGTAATTGCTTTGCTTAAAGTCAGTTTCCCAAATCACTAGACACCAGCATATGCAAAAGTACGAGCGAGTACTCACACATAATATTCAACCACTTCCGACCGAGGCAGCTCCCGGACCCCTATGCTGCTTCCCCACTTAGTGTCAATGCTCTGTTCCCGACAACGAGACGTTCCAGGCAAAAATGCCTGGTAGAACCCTATTTCCCGTTATTACAGGAAAAATTGTAAGGTGTTCCATGTCAGTCTAAAAATCCTAAATATCTTCCCAAAATGTACACAAAACAGGAAAAAGTCCTTTGGAAGTAAAAAAACTGTCATGTTAAGATACAAAACCCTTAAATACAGACCTCCAGTCACCAAACAGTTACAGCGATGGGCTGTGAACAAACAAGGGCTGCGCTGGCCTACCAACCGGAACAGCACAGCGATGTCCAGATCGCCGCAGGCACTGACGTTACAGGAAAGACTCAGGAAAAACAACAGTGTTTCCAAATATGAATGGGAAAGGTACTGACAGAGACCCCCCACCCCCCCACGAAGCCTGGGCGTTAAAACCGTTAGCTGAGGGATGTTGTGAAGTCTGTGCCCACACGTAAGGGGCAGGGAGAGATTTGTGGTTTTGTTTCTGAAGGGTGGAAGAAATGGAAAACGGAGTAAGTTTACTTCGTGAAATTACCTTCTCTAGAAATTCGGCCCTTTTCCAGCTCCCTCCTAGAAATGCATTCCGATGGCATCTCATCAGAGTCTTCTTTACTCTCCTCTGCAGCGTTCACATTGGGTTTGGGGAAGATTTTTCCGAAGCCCACACTGGGTGCATCCACCTCAGCAGCCGGTGAATCTAAGAGTGAACACCAACAACAGCCATTAAACCCCCCCCCCTTCCCAGCAGCCTTAGGGGATGTGCGGACTTTACCCGCACAGGTTCAAAGGGTGAACGTCCCAGGGCTCGCGCAGGCCACGCGGTGCCCACCGTGACCCCCGGCTCCGCCGCTGTGACATGAGAACGGCACAGACGGCAGCAAACAGCCCGCAGCTGCTTCGCGGTGCATTGTGGGGGCCTGGGAAGTGGGGAGGAAATGGACCCATTTTCTACATGGGGGAGGGCAAAGGCAGGTTTACAGCTCTTCGTGTGGAAGACGACAGGCCGCTTACGATTCTTACAGTAGCTTCATTAACTCACGAGGGCCGCGGCGCACCGCAGACCCGCCTTGCCCCCCCCGTGCGTAGTTTAGATTTAGCTTGAGGCACCGGAACGGCACCCGATGAAATAGCAGTTGGTGACAAAGAGGCAGAATGTGTGTTGGGGGTGGGGGCGGGACAACAATCAATATCTTGTTTAACCTTCCCACTAAGAACTATTGATACCTGTGTGAAAAAACTGCAGGTCATCAAAGAATTACATAATTATGCAAGGCATTCTGCTAGTGGGCTGTGGTCACCCATTACTTATACAATGGGTACAAAGACTTCACAGCACTACACCGGAATACTGTCAGACAACCATCAACCTTCCCAAACATGACCGCCGCATAAACAGCATAAAATAAGACCCTCCTATTTGAATATACTAAAAAAATCCATTAAACCTCCACTCCCAAAAAGAAAAAAAAGTTAATCCTAATCTTCATCATACAGGAAGTTAAATAATTATTTGCATACTTAAGAAATTACTCATTCAATTAGGAAAATTAAAAACATTGTAAATTTTTTTACTTTAGATAACATTTAATGGATTTGACTAATGAAGCATGAATATTAGCTTCAGGAAAAATTAATCGGGCTTGGCAGAGTGAGTTGGGAAGGCTGACAGTCAACGTTCACTAGAAAAATCCTAGGTGTACACCTACAAACAGACAGACTCTGAAAAGCTGTGAAATGGTGCAAAGAACACGCTGCACCGAAGAGTGTGGAGGTGAACACAGGCCCCCGGTGGCCGCAGACACAGGGGCCACGCGACATGGCTTCTGTCCTGCTTCAAGGGCACCGCCTGACACCGATGCGGAACGGGAAGCCCGTCCCCCTGTCATTACAGGGCTAAGCCCTTGGCTAAATGAAGCTTAAAAGTATAGAAATGAGAGGAGAAAGAAAAGCACCCAGAAGGAAAAAGACAAACACCGAGATGAACAGAAAGGGGCTGGCTGCAACGGCAACGCACTCTCACCGGCCGCGGGAGCCAGGACTTAGCAACGGCTTTCTGCTCCCGCACCGCTGCGCCCAGGGGCAGTCCAGCCGAGTTCAGGCCAGCGCGGCAGACACCCGAGCAAAGACGTGCGTCCCCGCGTTTCCCGGGACAGCAAGAGAGGGAACCCCCTCAACCTCTGCCCGCAGAGCACGAGTAGATGAAGAGTGATACGCCACACCACTGAGGGCCAGGGGGCCGTAAAGGAGGAACGCACGAGCTCTAACGCTCCGACCTCACAAGCTACCCCCGCCGCACTTCGAACGCTGCAGCGCAGTGACCACGCCTGACTTGCCCTCCAGGGCCTCGCGCAGAGCCCGCCACGCTCTGTGCCCCCCACAAGTCACTCCCGCGTGGACAACAAATCCTGCGCAAGCAGCGTAAGGTCCGGAAGGAGCTCCACGCACCAAACTGTTAACGGCAGCTTGTTCTGAGTAGTGGAAGAGAGCACAGTGGGGTGTGAAGGGCTAACTTCTAAAAGCTTTACTTTACACGCCCTTGTTTTGATTATATTTTCTATAAACTCATATTATTTCCAAAATTTAAATGAAAGATTTAAAGAACAAAGGAATGCCCTTATATTATCAAATTAATGCCTAAAATAAGCAGGAAAAATATCTGTGATATCAATAAATTATCTTTAAACTTAAAACAGTATCTTGGTAAACGATCTCCCATGTTCAGATTTTTAGAAAATTACGTAAAATCTACAACTCACAAGACAGTCACATTGCTGTTTTCTAACCAATAACAGTAACAAAACCACTACACTGATAACACCACTGAGATCGTGTTTAACAAGCAGTACAAGAGTCAATTCAACAACTTCTATTATATTTTTAGTGTAAACGTCAACACAAGCGAGACTACATTTCGCCCTGGAGTTAGTTCATCAACAGCAAAATGCACGTGATGTTCTCATTGTTAACTGAGCACCAGTTTTAATTTCATTTAAAAAAGTTCAAACTGGATTAATTGCATATTTTAAACAGCCCACAGACACCAAGACGGAAACAGCACACACACAATTTACTTCTGGCACAGACGCCGAGTGAGAAGGCTGTTCACACAGCGTGTTAAAGGGCCAGAACACGCTTACCACGATTCTGTTCTTCGCCATGCTGCTCCTTTTCCGAATCTTTCCTTAACGCGGCCGGCACGTCGGTATTTATATGGAATTCGATTTTTTTGCTCCCCACCGGCTGGGGCTGATCGAACACGTCCGACGGGGACAGCACGGGGTGCACGCTGCTGTGTGGGAAGGACCAACAACCGAGGCGTTACTTTGTAACCGCAAGTAAACATCACTTCCTCTTTGCTGTGCGTTTGGGAAGTTAACACTGGCAGGCACTCACACTACAGGCATTACACAAAGTAAACCTTCCGTTTGGTACTCGGAGAAACCCTAGCAACGTCCTGCTATCGGCATGATCCAATCCCAGCTTAGCTGGACAAGGAGATCGGGGAGATGTTAAGAAATTGCATCAGGTCACTTGGTAAGTGACAGAGAGACAGTATGTGAGGACCACTGGTTCTGAACCAAAGGTTACTTGACGGGATGCAACGAAAGCTCATTCTACATTTAATCTAAACCTTTTTATGCAGTGTATTCATCTACTATACGATAAAGCTGTCCAACAGAGTAGCTCATGAATGCTTAAAATGTTGCTGTCCAAATTAAAAGTCGCTCTAAGGATAAAATATACTCCAGACTTTGTTAACATTGCACAAAAAATGTAAAACATCAATAACATTTTATATTAATTACATGCTGAATAATATTTTATATATAACGGGTAAAATATATGTAATGGGTAAAGCATATAATGGGTAAAATAAAATACATCATTAAAATTAATTTCATCGGTTTCTTTTTATTCTTCTATTGTAGCTATTAGAACATTTAATTGGTCCACATTATTTACTTTTAACTGCTCAAGGCTCCTATAGAGATTAAATGCATGAGATTGGTGTCAAGGCAAACAGAGGTAGAAAAAATACTGAAGATGAAATAAAAACAAACAAGGATTAAAAATTCATTCCTTTAAAAATAAAAAAAGATACTTTTAACAAGCTCCTTGCTCAATTCATGAAGTTACTTACAAACTCAAGGGAAATTTACATGGTAGAAAAGTTAAATGACATTAAAATTGCAACGAATAGTAATTTTATCTGATTAAGATACGAAAGTACATCGGATTCCATGGGGGACAGGCAAGTAAAGTTTCTGCCGTAACTGTTTCAGACAACGTGAATTAAGCGAGCAGACAAGTGCATACACAACCCCGGCTCAGAACCCAAATCAAAATTACCTGTGTGGGACAGGTGCTGGTGCATTCAACATATCCTTTATTTTCCGCTTTTTTCTCACCTGGCGCTGCTTTATTGGTTTTGGTCTTTTGGGCTGAAGGTTTGCTAATTCCATTAATTTGGCCATTCTACATTGGGGAAGGGAAAGTAAAAGAATAGATTTCCTTATGTAGAAGCGTAACTATTCACCACTGTTTCCATTCACCTTAAATTTGCACCTGGATTTAAAAATTACAAAATAATTCACATTCTGTAAGTGTAATACCTAAGCAATCAATTAAGATATACTACACCTCACAAAAGAATAGGTTCTAAATCTCCTCACTCAACCTTCATCTTAGTTTGAAGGAAGTGGGAACTTATTTATCTTTTAAGGATAAGTTTTACTATAAAACTTATTAGCTGCCCTCCAAAATGGCCAAACAGGATGCAAACAGGTGAGCGGGATACACTAACACAATCTGGGCAACTTCACTGCTCTTTCCTGGCCGGCCATCCACAGGCCTTACAAACGCACTAAAAACAGTGTGATTCATATTCTAATTATTAGAGGGAACCGGAGTGAAGTGTTTTTATTTAAAAGTATTTGTAAATAATTGTTGCAAATCATTACAGAACCAAGTAACTTACTTGAGAACAAAGTTTTCAAACATGATACTCTGAAGCAGGTTGTAAGTAACAATCACAGTGACAACTGATACACTGTACACAGCTTATCTCCATTACGAGTCCTATTTAGAATAGACCTCCAGGCATCTTGTATCTTGTTCAGGGCCGGACACTTGTTTCCACAGAGCAGAAGCTCAAAACCTCTAGTCACAGCGCTACCTCTCCAGACTCCCGGGGTGCCGTCGGAAGCAAAGCAAACACGCACACAAGAAAATGCAGGGAAGGAGGACTGCGTGGTTTAAATAAGATTGATACCTTTTGTCCTGCGCAAGGAAAAACGTAAGCACACGCCGGACACTTAACACCCTAACAACCCTGGCGAACCAAAGCCTTTATAAGGAAACCAGGTGTACACGTGTGTCCACGCTCATAAACTGCTCATCCAAACTACACGAAGCCCCAACAACAGCGCCAGGCTTACACATGGTAAGCAACATGTATTTGCTGAATAAATAAATACCATCCTTTTCCCTCATTTCCAGAAGATAACAGGGAACCATGAAACAAGAGATCGGTTCATGCAAAGGTCTGGTTCTTCTCAGGACTCCGCAAACATAATGGCACAAGAACAAAGGGAAAGGCCTGGGCCAGTCCACATGCAGCATTTGCATTTACTGTCAGGATTCGTATAAAACAGGTCCACTTTACAGAGGAAAACAACCCAACGCAGCACACCACACTGTTCTTTCTGTCGTAACAGATTGAATCACAGTCTATCAGGAACTACGGGCCTCCCTAAAAGTCTTTACTCAAGACAGATGCTCCAGGCACCCCTACTATGTAATTTCAGCAGCGCCTACACGTTGGTTTGGACTTTTTCCCTAGAAAGAGGATATACACTGAGCTGCTAATCAAGTGAAAGTTGAGTCAATCATAATACAACTGCTGATTACTTGTCTACGTCGCCCAGGTTCCTGCGTGGGCTCCGACACAGGCCAACCACGACTCCTGTACCCGCCTTCTGCCCCCACCAGGCTTCCAGGCCAGGGACCGGCGGATTGCAGCCCCAGGAGCAAACCCAGCTGCCCGTCCCTGTGAACGGGAAGGGCTCTGGAGCGCAGGTGTGCTCACTCATCGAGGAATTGTCTAGGGCTGCTTCCCCCAAGACGGAACTCCCTGGCCCCAGAAAGAAAACGTTAGCGGCTCCTTTTCCAGCCTGAGGCGTGGATTACACAGCTGGACATTATCAACAACCTCCTGCTCTTCACCAGAATCTGAAATAACGTACGTAGATCATCTGGAACGCTAATTAAAAAAGAATTCATTTGCAGAAGTTTTATAATAGGTTTTTAAATGAAATCCTACAGAATCGCTCTAGAAAATTTCCTGAGGTGAATAAAATCCAGGGGAATAAGCTGAAAAAATATGAATATAGTCTAACATTTTTATTCTTGCTATTTGATATGTTCCTATTATAAACAATCTCCCCAAACAAAAAACTGGTGAACGATGACTCGCCGCCCCTGGGGAAGTCCAGGGTCAGGTTCCTGCGAGCCTCTGCTCCTGACGTTTCAGGGGCTCCTGCCTCAGACACACCCTGTGTGATACATGTTCCATGCAAACACACCTCACTTAACACAGACTGCTAACACGCTGCCGCTGACCTCTCAGGCACCAGCACCTCCTGCCTGAACACTTACCTAACACACACCCTCTCTCCACAGGGGCCCTTCACCGATGTCCTTGAACTTGGAAACATTAGGCAGCACTTCAACACTATGCCTGGGGACCATGTTAAATGGCAACGTCACCAAGCCAGCAGCACAAGGGTGGGGAACACGTGGTACCGGACGGACCGTGAAAAGGGCCCTTGTTTACGGGACGAGAGCCGAGACGGAAGGCAGAGGGTCACCTGTTCTACCTCACCTTGGAAAGTGTGTGACAACTCAAAACTGCCCCCACCCTGTGCCCGCCCACGCCCTCCAGAGACCACAACAGCACCGCAACTGCTGGCTTTGGTCACAAATAAATCTTAGTAAGTGGGCGAATTCACAAATAACGAGGATCAGTTGAACTTTATAACACCATAGTCATAAATCGGAAAAATCACTCATAATCCAAAAATTTTTCCTTATGTCTTGATATCTAGCCTCAGATCTCAGTCTGTCACCACTACGTGCTCGGGGCGCTGGGGCTGCGCAAACTCTCAGGCCGAGCTACAAAGCCTTCTAGCACAGCTAAGACGAGCAAGAGAATCTCTTCCTGACCGTCTGGGCTTCGGGAACCCCCACAAATACTAGGGACTGCGGACCTCTGCCGGTCTTCCTCGTCGCTGCTCTCGTACTCCGACTCCATGCTAGACAGCTCCTCGTCCTCGTCGGGCAGAGGGGGCTCCTCCGGCGGCCAGGGAGAGGTGGGGGGCAGAGGGGCGTGCAACGGCACGTAGTCTTCATACTGGACAACGACAACAGAAACGGCCCGTGATGTTTGCGGAGCAGGAGAGCCACTCCGTTCGGACGCAGGATGCTCACTTCTGCACCCCGGGATACTCTTTTGCACGCCGACCCCCGCAGTGGCGGACAGGCAGCTGAGGTAAACACAGCTTCTTCCCTGCCGGGGCCCTGGCCAGACGAACCTCCCAAATGTCCCTAGCAGTTAGAGTGCCCCGGGGACCTGAGTGTCAGCCGGGGCTGCTGGCGTATGGACCTCCTGCACATAATTCTCCCCCTCTGGATCCGCAGGCTGCGTGGCGATGACCCCTCCAACCTGGCCCACTGCGTGGGAATGCACGCAGTAGGCCAGCTCAGGGCTTCCCCTAACGACTCAGTAGAGCAGGACAACATTCTGCCCTGTTTCGGGATTGAACTCGACACGAGCGAGAAATAACATTTTGTGGGAAGTGACTGGGACTTGAGTTCACGTGTTCCCGCAGCCGCCGCATCCTCCCTCCTGCCCCGCAGTGTGCGGGCACTGCGGTGCCGGGTCGCAGGGGACGGCGGGGAAGCTGCAGGTGTGCACTTGGAGAAGCAGCTGACCCACGGGGCTCGGCAGAAAGGCACATTTTCTACTTACACGTCAGCTCTCAGACCCGTCCTCACGGGTACGGCCTAAAGAAGTACTACGGCAAACGACAACTAGAACGACTCAAGAGCAGACAAAGCCGATGACCTAAATAACTGGTAAGTCTGCACAGTAAAGTCTAATAAAAACTAGCAACCTTCTTCTGCAAGTGAAGCTCTACAGGCAACGAAAGAGGAGCAGCGGGAAGTCAGAGTGGCATGTCTCTCCCATGTGACTGTCTCACAGGGAGGCACGTGTCCGGGTCAGAGGGCCACTCGGCAGCAGGTGGGCGGGGCGGGGGGGACACCTCTGCTCTGGCTCCCTCCCTCCCTCCCTCCCGGGTCCCCACTCCACCATTACGCCATCCCATTAACTTCCTAAGTGCACCTGATTTTCAGGGCACATCACCAGTCACCGGAACAGCATTTGTAAGATTTAGGCTCAGTAATCCCACCTCTGGCGGAGACGTTTTGAGTCTTGAAAATTCTAAGAGCTTTCTTACCATGGGAGGTCGCGCAGTGATTGGTCCGAAAGGTGTGGGCAAATTCATTTTATTCATAAGATGAAGCACCTTAAAGTGATGAAACATGTAAAGTCACTTAGAAAAATGATGAGCCACCTCGCACAACTGGGTACTTAAAAACGCCCCACCACGCTGCTGATCACTGGGCGCGGCTCGGGCGGCCAGGCCCGGGCTGGGACAAGGCCCGGCCCTCTCGGGAGACTGGCCTGCCCAAAATGTCCATCACCTCTCCAGGTATTACCCTCCTTATTAAAATGTAAAGTCTTCTGAAATGTTACGCTGCCCCTGATTACTGTGAAATGAGTGAACAGAATAAGAAAATGAACATGAGCTACACACGTGCTGTACTTCAAAGAAAATCCTGTTACAATCGGCACTTTCCCGCACGTGACAAGGGCCCCGCGGTGTCTTTTCCTTCCAGAAAGAACCTCTACGTGAAGGTGTGTGCTGACGTGCAAAGAACCCCGAAATTATGTTCCCTGGATGGCGTATGTTTATTAGTACCAATCCTGAGCACGATGGGCTGCTTATGCTGTCATCACGGGAAGAGAGACCGAATGTTTGTGACCCTCCCCAAATTCACACAGCAGATCCTGAGCCCCAGTGTGCTGGTGAGAAGACAGGGGTCTCTGGGAAGTAATTAGGTCACGTGGCAGAGCCCCAGGGGAGGGACGAGTGTCCAGTACGACAGGGACCCCCTCCCACCCCCTTCTGGCCATGTGAGGACACAAAGCGAAGCGGCCATCCGCAGCCAGAAGAGGCCCGAACCCAACCATGCTGGCCCCTGGGGCCGCGAACGTGCAGACCCGGCCCTGTGAGAATCAACTTCCTGTTGTCTGTAGGCCGCCTCGTCTACGGCACTTGGTTACAGGAGCCTGAACTAAGACACCCTTAAAATACTGTAGTATCACGGCCTGTCAGAATTAGTCTAATTAATGCCATATGAGAAAGTAGGAGAACTAGCATGGAAAACAGCATACCAAGGTATCCAAGCATGACCTGGATGAGGTCAGCTTTACTCTCCTTACCTGCACGTAGAACTTGGGCACGCTCGCCAAAGCATTCACGATGTTTGCGAGGATTGTGCTTGACGGCGGTGGGTACATATACTTGAGGCATGAATTTAGGGGAAAGGTCAGCCTAAAAAATATTTAAAATGATCACGTTTTACCAAGTTTCATATCAACAACTCATTTTAGGTCATCTGATAAGATATAAAGTTGCTCAAATGATTCAGTACTCTAGATTTGCTTTGTGCGTGGTAGATCCAAATAAGGACATTTTAAAAGAAACTTGCCTTCTGACTCCATTAAAGAAAAACAAGGTACTTCTTATCAGGCCTTATGTTATAGCTCTGAACATTTTAATGGAAGCAAATTCAGTGACAAATTCTTGTAGCTCAAAATGTTTAATCAACAAAATAATATACACAACAAAATATCCCTTTAAAATTATATTATTTGTGATACACACACATAAACCCACGGGTGCAACAAACTAAAAGAACAAAGTATAAACAACAGGGCTCACCCGTGGCTTGGTGCAATTCCATTTTCCACAGTTAAACAACCGACTTCCTTCTTTTCCTTTTCTTCCTCCTCAGGGTCGTCAGACCTAGAACACAGCAAAGTCCAAGTTCCTCTTACCTTTAGAAATAGGGTGAAAAACTGGTACAGAGAACACATGCTCCTTCCACACGTGGCCTGAGGACAGCAGCGCTGTGACTAATACACCTTCAAGCCTCTGTCAGGCACACGCCAAGGACAGAAAAGGACAAGAGGACCGACCTTCACCGAACGCCTGCCCACTGCAGACGCCGTCCATGGCACGTCCACGGCCCGCCCGCCACCCTCCGAAGGTGGCACGAGGGGTCTCGGACCCTAAGAACCCCCGAGGGTCTCAACAGTTGTACTTGAAAGGCTTTACGGGCACCGAAACCACCTAAAGCGTTGGTTAAAACTTAGGCTTCTGGGCCCTCCCCACCCCTCCCCCACCCCAATTTCTGATTCTGCAGGCCTGGGTTAAGGCCCAAGAATCTGTCTCCCAGTCAAGACCCTGGAGGGGGCCACTGGTCCACGGACTAGTCTTTGTGAACCGTGGGTGTAAAGCCAATTTGTAAAGTTCTGCAACTCCGGAGAGTTACAGATGGGAACCAAATTCCCGGCTTTGATTTCAAAGGCCAGGCCTACTGGTGACACCCGCTCTCTGTGATACAGTGAAGACTTTATCCTGGGGACCTTCCCCCCACTTCAAGTTCAATGCTTTTAACCCCAGTCTCTTCCCACTTCATATTAATTCCTAATATTAAATCAACTCCAAATGCACAATAGTAACAAAAACAAATACACGGTCTTAATGTTCTAGATTCAATTATAGATGTGTCATTTATTGTTTCAAATTATTTACTTGCTAGTCTGAAAACAATGCAATAGCAACACAACTGATTTAAAAACACTTTGAAATGTTAGGAAAGCCTAACATCTACTTACCTTTTCTTTTTTTCAGTGCCTGAAGAGGGACACGGGGAATGAACTTGATCTTGCTCTTTTGCAAATTCAACAACTAAAGTATGACCTAAAAGTTTCAGCTGGTGGAGTCTCGTCAATGCCTTCGGTTGGAATAAGAAAGTGAAAAATTTGGTAACTGCACCAAAACGTATTGGTTAGAGACCATCTGCATTACACATGTCCTTTTGTCAATGCTGGGCTATTCTCACCCATTCCTAACCTCAGGCTGCCAGGCTCACTGCTTACTAAGAACTACTTCCTACCATTTAGCAAAACTAAAATCGGGTTCAGTCCAACTCCACCTATTCCCTGGCAGCTGAAATGGTTAGAAAAACAAGCATGATGAATCTGCTCAGTCTCCCTTCAAACTCACGACCACAACCACAAATCCGGAGGTGGAGCAGAACGAGACCACCCAATGACATGTTACACGAGTACTCTAGTCCACTTTTTCTACCGATCTCTGCACTCCTCAGCCTCACCATACTCCTGCCCCGCTCTTTTCACCTCGGACCTTGCTTCCTGCTTTGAGAAAACCCAAGCGAGCGATGAGAAGTTCTGATTCTCACCCTGACCCCCATCTACCAGCATCTGCACCCACACATCCTACCTTCCAGCTGTCACCACGATATTAACTATCCGTGTGTTCGTCTTTGTCCAGAGGCGTGACCTGGACACTAAATCCCAGCCTCTCCCACCCACCCAGGAGTCTCTCCTCTCCTCTCCAGAACTGTTCCGGGCTATTCTCACCTCCACTGCCAACCCTCTGTCCTCCATACGATCGGCCACAGTGGTGCAGACCTGCTCCGGTTCCCCCATCCTACTCCTTTCTTCAGCTAGTGACCCTATTTGCCACCGCTCCCCCCCAAAGAATCGCTAAGCCCCCTGCCGAAAACCCCTCTCCTCCCACCCAGCCGCAAACTCGTTCCGCTCGGCTCAGGCCTTAACCCGTCAGTCCGCTGACGCTGCTTGTCAGAGACACCAACGAATTCTGCACCGCCAGGCCAGTGGGCCATGGTCAGCCCTCACTGCACGGCATTTAACACAGTTGATCTCCCCCTCCTGATGCATGTTTCCACTTGCTGAGTGAACACCATACTCTCCTATGGTTTTCTTTCACGGGTTTCTACTCAATTTCTCAGCTTGTGCCTTCTCAAACTCTTAATAGGGGGGTACTCCAGAACTCCGTTACTGGTCCTCTACCTAATTTCTCGGTGACCTAAACAAGCACCTTAAATTTAAATGCCATCTCCACACTGACGGCCCCATGTGTAACTTCACCCAAACCTCTGTCCTGAGGTCCAGGAACGTACATCCCAACTGCTGGATCATCACCCAGCAGACACCTGAAAATCAGAACTTCCTAAATGGGACCAGTCATCCTCTCTCCCTGTCCCCCAAAGGTTCTCCACCTGGAACCTTCCCCATTTCAGTCTCTGGAGCTCCATTCTTCCGCATTCACACCTGAAATCTCAGAGTCACCTTAAACACCTCTGCATGTTGCCTATTCAAGCATCGAGAAACCCTGCCGGCCCCTACCTTCATCGCACATCCCGAATCTAAACACTTCTTCTCCTCTCCGCTGCTACCCCATCTGTCACCTCCAGACTGAATTAATCCCCAAAATCCTGTAACAGAGCTCTCAGTTTCCACTCTTCCCATCTAGTCTCAGCACCGCAACCAAAGCGGTCCTTCTCAATACTTTAAGTCGTATTGTGTTACTGCTTCAGTCAAAACACCCCAGCGACTCCCCGTTTTACTCGGAGTGAGCGCCAGGGTCCCGACTGCACCTACGCACATGACACGTTTCCTCCCTGGCCTCCCACCCGGTGACCTTCCTCTTTCTGTCTGTCTGGAACGACACAGGGCCCTGGCTGTCCCTCTGCCTGGAATGCACTTCCCCAGACGTGCCTGCGCCAACTCCCTGCACCCCCTTCGCCCTGCTGCCCGAACGTGACCCTAAGGACATCAAGTGCCACTCAGCCCCCCAGCAGTGCTCCGGTCCTACTTCTTTCCCCTTCTTTTCACAGTTTTCCATTTTCTAAAATGTCACACAATTTATAGTCCGTCATCCCTTTGAGAAGGTGATTCCCAACGAGGGCGTAAAACTGCCGTTCAGGGAGGTACCCCAGGACCTAACGCAGCATCCAGCACAGAGCTGGCCCTTAATCTGCTTGGGCAAATGGACCTGCAGGCCTTAACTCGGACTGTAATTTCGTTCTACCATCTCTAAGCGTCCCTATTTGACTCCCTCATTATACAAAACCAGTTTTAAGATGTGTCAATAATTTCCAAGCCCCTCAATCAACTTCTTCACGGTCAGTTACCCGTTCATCACCTGAAACCCAGTCCGTGAGCTAAATGCTTCACCTCTCCTCTCCTGAGAGCAAACGTCATGCACACTCTTCTCTTCAAGGAGTTAAGGATTTCATTTTCAATGTTAACTCATTTCCCTATCTCTTGCAGCTATTTACCTCATTCTTAAACATTTCTCTCCCTTTTTTTAATCAATCAGTCAAATGCACTGCAGCTTGAAGACCTATCACTGCACCCACTTTCTCATTTCTTCTCTTTGCTAGAACAAGTTCCCAAAGACCCCGCCTGGCTCCATGTCCCCTCCTCCGAGTGAGCCGTGAGCCTGACACAGTGTGGTTTTCACGACCACATTTCACGTACAATTTTTATGCTCTATAAAAAACATGTTTCTGAAAAATATTCCTGTATGTTAAAAAATATATACGTGAAAGTCTTCTGTAACCGCACCCTCAGATAAGGATACTTACTAACAACCTGGCACACAGATCCGCTGCCGTTTCTCCTACGCATAAACTCGCAGGCAGGTGGGACAGAAGTCGGTCAGCCCACCTCCTTCGCTGGCTAGTCTTCCGGGCAACCGTATCCCTTCACGTGGTCCAAGAAACTCCATTTCCGGCCCTGCCTCAGCTCCAGAGCCACGTTTTCAACTGTTTTAAAAACATCTCCGCAGAGGTAGCCCACTGACTCCTCAAAGTTAACAAGCTCTGAATTCCTTACCCACCTTTACAAACACCCTCCGAACCCCGCCCCTCCTGGCAGCAGAGGACGTAACAATGCAGCCACTCAGTCCAAACACCTCAAAGCCTCCCCCCTCCCTCAGCCTCCGCATCTGCAGGGATCACACGACCTGCGAGCTCGGCCTCTGCCAAGTTCACCCCTGCTCCGTCCTTGGCCTTCTCCCCAGCGCACGCAGACCCTTCCTCTTGCCTGGGCCATACTTCTCTCGTCCTGGCTTCCGAACCTGCTCTTTCCGCCTCCGAACGTGTTCCACCTCCACCCCATCACCGGAAGGCTACCAGATCTCTCCCGCAGGCCTGACCACCCAACTGGCCGCTCAAAAGTATCAAGTGCCTTTGGAATGGCTGGAAACAAAATTCGACCCCTCCTTCCCAAATTCAGACTGAGCCTCCGGGGCAAGGCCTGTTTCCATCTCGGCCCACGGCTACGGCTCCACTTATAACTTTCCCTGCCCCGTGTCTCCAACCTGGAAGGTCAGCCCCTTTGCTTCCTTCTCAAACCCAACTAACTGTTAAAGGCCTACAGAAACCGTCACTTCCATCGCCAACAATCCCCCCAGATTTAATGTAACACCACGCACACACACCACGCTCCCTTTGATGCTTAACACATCTTGCCTTGCAACGGTTACAAAGTTATCGATCTTTGTATCCTTTAGAATTTCTAAATATATGAGATTACAATTCAATTTTCATTTCTTTCCAGTTAATCTACTATTCTTCTGTCCAAACACTTCAAGCTTTGGGTTACGATCTGCCAACTGACAAGCCAAAGGTAGCCTGTGGGGCGAAATCTTGAAATACAAACCCTTTTGCTTTTAAAAACTATGTTTAGCAGTATGTTTTATTTTTAAACCATGATTAAATAAAAAAATCAGTGATAACTTTAATAGTAAAGAAAAAGTCATACCTTTATAGCTGCTTTTTCATTAGGAAAAGTAGCAAAAGCTGTATGTTTCTGAAAAAGAATTAAGGTACAAATTATTTCCAATATAATTTCAGCTTTTCATAAGGAAGTCTGATATTTTACCACTTAACAGTATTTGACACATTCATGAAATCTTGGAAAGGGATGAAAAATCTGGATGATTTTAACTGATTACTAATTTCATTGCAGTGGTTTTGAATCTTGTTTTGGTTGAACTTCTTTGAGACAAAAAGCTATGTAGACGTTTTCCATATAAAGGTACGTGCACACACAGCACACTGTACACATTCTTTCACCGCACGTTTAAAAACTGCCACTATGGCCCAGCTGGGTAGCTGCTTGGTTAGAGCATCATCCCGATAGGTCAAGGTTGTGGGTTCAATCTCCGTTCAGGGCACATACAAGAAACAGCCAATGAATGCATATATAAGTGGAAATACAAATCAATGTCTCTCTCTTTCCTCCCTGTTCAACAAAACTTTCCTTGAGAGCACATTTCCTTTGGGTTTTCTCTTTGTAACAAGCATTGAACCCTTGTTACAAAGAAACAGATTTCAAGGGAAATCTATTTTTAAATATAAATTGTAAATATTTTTAAAACCATCAAAAAGGAACATAAGTCAAAAGTAAATGAATTATTATGCCAAGGAAAAGTTGCCATTACTTTCTAAAGTATTTAAAATTGCTTGAAAATAGAGACAGACTCACAGAGCGCAGGATGACAGGTACTGGGAGTGGGAGAGATTAGGGGGTGAAGGGATCGAGGAAAAAGGACCCATGGACAGGGACAGCAGTGTGGTGATGGCAGAGCAGAGGAAGTATTAAGGGGGCTAAATGGCATTCAAAGATATACAATAAAAATTCAAAAAAAATTGCTTGAGTAACTGTATCACGATTATACTTTTGCCTAATTTGATCCAAGATGACCTAATTAAGCTGACTTAAACTGAATCACATAGAATATTTGTATTTGCTGGTTATATATATATAGCAGGTCCTCAAATAATGTCATTTTGTTCAAAGTCCTTTCCTTATAAGGAGTTACCTTATATCAATCAGCCTATGTAAAACTGCATTCCTTGTATGTCATTTTGCTTACAGTTGCAGAACCTGCCAACGACACTGAGGACTTCCTGTACATGGCACTTGGATCAAAGTCGGTAGTTTTTCAGTAAGTCTCTATCCCGACTGCCTGTTAGAATCACTGGGGAGACTTTACAACCATTAATGTTTTGCCCCACGAAAAACCATCCTGCAGAAACTTAACAGCACCTTTACTCTTGCAATGCAGACAGAACCATCTAAAGGTATAAAGGAAATCTTCAGGTATGAAAGAAATGGAATAGAAACACTGTAACTAGTTTACACAAAGTTACTATCGTAGTTTCGGCTCTACTTGAATGGACTGTATCAACACGGGCTTGTAAATGAAGAAAGAATTTTTACAAGTCTTTTGTTTTGTTCCATATTTCTGAGAATAAGGAATCTATGAGGAAACATCCCCGCCCCAAATCGGAGTAGTTTAGAGATTGCCCAGCCGGGCCGGAGAAGGGGATGTAACAACGACGCTCCGCTCTCGCGCCCGCCTTTCTCCTGCGCCCCGTCGCTGAGCTGTCAGTAACCCGGACGCCAGCCACCTTCAACTTTCCCCGGCACGCCAGCGCCGCGGCTGGGAAGGAGGGACGCCCCCACCGCGCGAGCGCTCCTCGCCGGCTCAGCAGCCCAGCGCCCCGCGGGCGGCTGGCGACGGGCGCGCCCTTACCAGTCGCCCCTTATCGGACAGGACGCGCACGGACTGCGCCCCGAAATACTTGAGCAAGTCCTCTTTCTCCTCCGTGGTCAGCTCGGCTGGCAGGTGCCTGACTAGAAGGGTTCGGTCGCCCCGCGGCGGAGACAGCGAAGCCGAGCTCTGGCATCCTCTGGACATCGGCAGCGGCTGCTCCGGGGCCGCCATCTGCCTGGGAGACGCAGCCACCGGGACGCCGAGCCCAGAAGCTGCAGGGAAACAGACTGGGATAAAGGAATATGTTTCCGCCTCGCGCTAAGGATTCTGGTGATACGGAAATACCGCGAGACACGGCCGCCTTCTCGCGAGACTTGCCCCAAGGACGAGTGACACCGGTTGGGAGGCCGGTTTCTGAGACCGAAGGTAAAGGATCTGCAGGGATTGGACAGTAACACGGTTGAAATTTCAGGCAGATGCTGAAGGTGTTAGAAGGAAAACCTTGCACGAGAGCGGTGTGAGAATTTTAAACGCTGTCAAAGAAGGAACAGAGATGAGACATCTCGACCGTGAGAGAGGTCGAAAGCCCAAAGACAGATGGAGTCTCTGCTGCGCATGTGCGAGAGGGTGCGGTCTGGGCGGGGCGCCGGCGCCCCCTGCTGCCCTCGCTGGGTTCTTTCTGGGCCCGAGTCCCGAAACCCTTCAGCCCCCTGGGAGGAGAGCGGGGTGCAGTGTAGCGTTATGGGGTGTGGGCTTACTGCGGGGGTGGTAGAGCTAAAGGTAGCAGGTTCGATCTTCAACTCAGCAGGGTCCACGTGGGCCAGGGAACTTAGGTTAAGGAACAAAGCGCCTATTTCGTGTTCTGTATCATCATGCGCATAGCAAGCAGCCTGGGAGGTGCTCAGGCCATTATTCATTTCACAGACCTGGTCGCCTCTTGAGAGAGAGATCCTAATACGTATATACGTAAAACTACACAAACACACACTTACCCTTAACACGTGTAGCCGCATAACAACCCAAGTACAATGCAAGTCACACAGCCAGTAAATGGCAGAGCTGGGATTTGATCCTGCTCATGTGACCGCTTCACATTCTGAGCCACTGCTCTGTATAGTTTCTGGGTGCAGTGAAACAGATCAGCCCAACAAGGCAGAAGGGTCTCCCTCACTGTGCCCAGGGAAAGCCTCCAGGACCCTGCAGAGGAGTGTCAGTCCAGGTGCGGCTGCTGCGGTCGGGAGCCTAAGGTGCGTCTCACAGCCTGCTCGGACAGCCATGCGCCACTGAACGAGGGAGATTCATTCTCAGAGATGTGTCCTTAGTGTGAACATCATAGAGTGCTCTCGCACACACCTACGTGACGCTGCCTGGTACACACTTGGCCCACATGGTATAACCAACTGCTCCCAGGCTGGAAGCCTGCGCGTGTTACTGTACCAAATGAGCTGAGGTTGAATCAGGAACAAGAGAAAAATGTTGCAATCCCCAGACATGGTGAACTCAAAATGTATGAGGCATAACACAACATGCTGTTTTACAGCAAACTGTTTTTGAAAAGCAGATGGAGTACACTCTAAAATAATAAAAAGTATAGCAGAGTAAACACATAAACCAGTGTCACAGTCACTTATTATCCTTGTCAAGGACTATACATAATTCCATGTGCTGTGCTTTTATCCAACCCATTGCACAGTGGATGGGTTTACACCAGCATCACCGCAAACACCTGAGTAATGCCTTGCACTAGGGCGATATGATGGCTAAGACATAACTATCAGGAATTTTTCAGCTCCATTATAATATCATGGCTCCACTGTTGTATCTGTGATCTGCCATTGATGGAAATATGCAATGCATGACTGTACTTCCTACTTGGTTAAATGTTAAAGATACAGCGATAAGCAATAAATCAAAGTTCTGCTTTCAGGGAGCATTAGTTGGGGATCCAGGAGAGAAAGGCATTAATAAAAACTGGAAAAACCGTGGGGACAAACCACAACATGTCAGGTGTGTAGAGCCAGACCGTGAGAGTCCTACCGCTTCATTTGGAGCCTCGGATATCTGAAGAGCAAGAATTGGAAACCAACAGACTTTTTTTCATAGGGTTATGTGTGTATGTGTGAGTGTGTGATGACTAAATTTTAGGTACGTATGAAAATTCGTTTCTGGTGGCAGTGTGAAAAATAGAGCAGAAGCGGGAAGACCAGTTGGGCTTCTGTGGCAGCCCAGACAAGAGACACTGCTCGAATAGTGTGGTCACGGTAGACATGGAGAAAAGGAACTAGAACTGAGGTATATTTGGGAAATAGAATTGATAGGCTTGCAAGTGAAGGCGAGTGGTTAAGGATAAATTCCGGGTTTTCAACTTGCGCCCCAAACTGTCCACCGACCTGGTGGATTCTGATGGCAGTTACTCATCATGAGAAGAGTGACTAGAGTGTAACTAGGTTAGGGAGTGTGGGGGAGGGTTGGGGAGGGAGGGACACATTTTTAAATTTCAAGTACCTGTTCAGTATCCATGTTTCAAGTAGGCAGTTGAATATGCAAGCATGGCATAGCAGAGAAATGTCCCCACTGTACACAAATGTAGCATCGATACATAAAATGTTTACTGTGTAGCCAAGGGTTGGGCGATACTGCAGGTAGAGAAGGGCACCCAGTTTTGATCCATGGGCCATGCCAATATTGAGAATTAAGGAGAGGAGGAAGAACAAGTTGATTAATGCTTTCTCTCTTGACTCTCCATTCTAGTAGTAAAGACAGACCAAAACATGTAGATAATAAAATGTTCCCTTTTGTAAAGTGCTTTGGTTAAAATAATAATAATAATAATAATAATAATAATAATAATGTAGAGACAGGGTAGAGGGACCTCCCTTCCGGCTCCCCAAGCTCCTCCGCTCTCCTCCTCCTACCCTCCCGAGACCAGGGTGCTCCTTCACAGCCTTCTTAAGTTCAACTGAAGCGTATTAGTCACAGCTTGTGTGTTGATATTGTGTTTTAATAACCCTAAGCTTCATCGGGGTAAGGCTGGTGACGTAACATTATGTGAGTTTCGGGTGTACGATTTTACGATACTTCGTCTGCATCTTCTGCTGCGCGCTCACCACTCAGGGTCCCGTCTCCTTCCATCAGTGTTCTGCTTGTATCAAAACCTGATCCTACTGATTTGACCTATGACTAAATATGTTCGTACTTTTGAAAGGGGACAGGATACTCGTAATTGCACACGTTTAGTACTTTAAGCATGTTTAAATCAATATTTTAATTCAATAGTAGTATTCTGTGGTTTCTTAAAGACCTTTGTTGGTGTTTTGCTCTTTTCATTTCACAAAGTATAATAAACTATTTAAAAATAATAAAAATCAATCAAATATTCATGTTAAAAGCTATAGTGGTATAAAACAGTAAACAAACACACAAGCTTCTTCTGTTAATTGACCCCAGTGGCAAAGCACTGAGAAGAGTGTTCCCCGAAATCACAGACTATGCGAAGCTTTGCTTTCTGGAGTCGAGTTAGTGGGATGGGAACCCACAGGCCTGGGTGCGGGGGAGCCACGCGGCCACTTTGACGGAGGGAGGCAGCCTCGCTTCCCTACCCAGCTTCGAAGATTCAGGTAATGGTTTCAGACGCCAGATTCCACATTTGTCCTAACTTTGTGGTTTCCAAGGGAATGGAACCTTAGGCCCACTTCTCGATCCAGCCCTGTTTCCTTTCACCCTATCAAAGAACGCTTCATTTAAATTTCACGTGAACTCCACCTGGCCCCCAAATCAGTAAGAACCCTGGCTCCGCCTTTGGGTGGAAAACCCCACCGTTCTGCAGCTATGGAAGCTCTTGTGGTAGCAACTTGATCAGCCTAATTTGGTCAGAGTGTGGACGGGCCACAGTTTGTCGTAGTCTTTGCTCAGGTTTATTCATCATTTTTGATTAATGCTTTCTGTGCCCTGCATTCTCAAGGACATTTAAAAAGACACATCAACCAGCTTGACAGGCAGAAAGCAGCCTGGCCCCGGATGTTGTGAAGACTCCCCAGAAGCTGGGTAAGAGAGCAGAGAGAAGGAAAAAATAATGGTCAGTTTTAGCTCCCATGTCCACTGAGTCCCACACTATCGGGCTCCAGGCCATGCTTTACCCTTCCCCTGGCCTTTTGTGTCAGTGAAGTTGAACGGTTCCTCTTCCTTGCAGACACTCCCATGTTCTTGCTCCTGTACACTTAGGTGCTGCCTGCATCTCCCTAACTCACAGGGGGCAAACACGAGGCCCACGGGCCGAATCCGGCCCTCCGCCTTGTTTTATGCAGCCCAGCACCTTGTGTCTACCCAGCAGCAGCACGGAGCTCCTTGCCCCTGGTTAAGGAGCAGTTACGTTTATACAGTCCTGAAGTTTCGTTGGGCCCTTTTGAAACTGGTAAAGACACTGGAGTTCGGGCTGCCTGTCAGTACCAAGCCCGATAAGCAGAGAGAGGGATTGAATCTTTATGGGCACTTTATTCAGACGGCCAGCGATCTGAGAAGATGGCAGGTTTGTACCCTAACAGACCGTCTTGTCTTTTGTTTCCAGGCGAAGGTTTTTATAACAGGGAATAGACAAGGTGTAGTGAGGGGCTTTGAAATTCAGGGGGAGTTAATTGGATTAAAATAAACAACTCCAGCATTCTTGCCCTGGGTGGTGGTCTTTCATCTGTGTCCTGGGCGGTGGGCACCATGGCTCAGACATCATCTTGAGTTGCTTGCAGTCCCCCTGAGGAACAAAGGTAGAACTGCTTAGGGTCTCCCAGAGTCAAGGTGGGTCATACCTTCAGTTCCTGGAACAAAAGCTTTTACATGCATTGATTAGTAAGCTTGTTAGCTATTACTTAAACTAAAATTTCCAACTCCTAAGTCCCCTATCACCTTGAAGGCAACTGAGGCTGATGTGGCCCCCGGTGAAAATGAGTTTGACATTCAGGGCCCAAATGATGATGGTCTTGATCCTCCTCCAAGTGGGCCCCTTGCTTTGGTTTCCTGTGTACCTTGTACCTCCTGTTGTGGCACAGACAGTTCCCTTGGTATCTGAGTTGTCTGTAAGGTGGATTTGATAGACTGTTACACTTCACCGTTGTCTCCTACCTGGAAGGTTGCATGAGCTCTCCACTAGGTTTCCTATCCCCACCCCCACCCCCACCCTCCCCTCTCCTCCAGCAACTCCTGCCATCTTCAAAACACCTCAGTCTGACCACGCTACTTCCGTTTGAGAGGCTTGTTGGTTTCCCACCGCACTTGGAGTAAAACCTGAAGGCCTATCTGCCCTCCAGCACCTTTTGGGTCCTTCTGTGACCTCGTGGTCTGCTATTGCGATTCTCGCCCACTCCCAGCAGTGGTTCTTGCTGCCCCGGGGGGTGGGCGTGGGGTGGAGGCCAGAAGGAAAACCGGGGTCCCTCTTTCCTCTGGACCTAGGGCACCTCCTCACCACGCCTTCCCTGGTCACTCGTCCGGCCTGATTCATCCCTCGGCCCGGAACAGCTCAGAGGTGACATTAACGCTAATGTACGCGTGCGTGTCTGCGGGCACGCGTGCGTCTGTGAGATACGCCCCACGAGGTGAGAGAGCTGCTCGTGTCTGTCCAGCGAGCTTCCGTATCTGCAGGCCAACAGCGCCCAGCGCATTTTGGGATGTCGGTGTTTGCCGAGCGAGTGAATGTTGCCCAATCTGATGCTCGTCTTGTTGGCCTGTACCAAAGCTTCAGTTTCACAGCCAGGAGCACCCAGGTTTTCTGACCTGTGAAATGAAGAGACCCTCTCCCTCATGGGCTTCTTACGAGTGTTGAGTTAACCTGGCACGGAGTAGTTCTAGCTGTTATTTTTACATTTAATTGGCGATTATTCGAGTAATGTCCGTCTTTGTCTTCCCCACCAGATGTTTAGGAGCCGTATTACTTTTTCCCACCCTTGCATCTCCAGGACCAGCGCGCCGTGAGAACGCTGTAAATTGCTGCCTGTGCGCCTGCCCTGAGCGCGGCCCCATAGCCTGCAGTTGTCAATGTCGGCCACGAGGGGGCAGTCGCGTTCTAGGCACGGCAAGTGGTGCTGGCATTGCAGATGGGGGAAATACATTGTACAGTATAATAATATTATATATTATATAATATATGTATGATATGTGATATTAATATACTATATAAATATGTTTAGGCTGGTAGAATGCTAGGAATATGATGGCTCAATCATAAACAAGAAAAATCGCCTAAGTTTTTTTCTGGTTCATTCCTCTGTGTGTTCTACCCTATTTATTATTTAATTTTTTTAAATTTGTAACTAGCCACGCACAGACACTGAATGCACTCAGGCGGGCTGCTGGGAGTGCCTGCATATCCTGAGGTGGCCCCCCAGCAGTCCACCTGACCCACAGCAAGGGCAGGCCTGAGGCCTGGACATGCTCACCTTCACCTTCCGTGTGTCCCGGTCCTTGACATTTCCTTAGTAGGGATCAAACCTTGAAAACATTAACACCGAAAACACCGAGAGGCGTGTAACTGGATACCCTCAAGTTTCAGCTCTTCCATTTCTAGAAATTCCTCATTTACTTCTGTTTACTCAGGGACCAACCACTGCAACTGTCCGTTCCTGCCCTCGGAACATTTGTCCAAACGGGGACAGCGAAAGAGAGTCACACAAATCCGTATTTGCTGAGCTCCGAAGACCCCTCGAGCATCCAAACTGAAACCCAACTCACGCCAGCCGCCCGGCGATGTTTGGTCCCAGGATTCCAGAGCCCGAGGCTTCGTGTGGTCCAGTGGGCACCAACCCCGGGTCAGAGCCTCCGGAGAAAATGTTTGCGGGCTCCCAGACTGGGCCAGAAGCCCCAGGAGGGCGGCGACAGCTTCGTTCCTCTGTCTCCCCCGGTACTTGGTACAGGACCCAGGGAGGGGGTGCAGCCGCCGCGCAGCGAAGGCACCTCCCAGGCCGAGCAGAGCGCCCAGAGCAAGCAGGGCACCACGGGGGTCAGCCGCTCATCTTTTACCCAGGACACATTTTAGCGTTTCTGTCACCCCAGTATCACCTTGTTACACTATTTGTCATTTTCTACGGATAAATAAAAACAATGTTTATTGAGGTATCTTCTGGTATTCACTACTAACAGGAGTTTTCCTAACGTTCAACCTCAAACCCTTTACCTGCCGCTTCCAAAATTGTTGGGGACCACTTTGTGTGGTATTGGGAATTGTAGCCCCTGCACAATCGGGGCCTTGAGTAAGGGCCTGTAAGCTCTTGCCCAGAACGCTGGGAATGCTGGGAGGCAGGCATGGGTTCCCGGGGAAACCTGGCCTAGAGAACGCATTACACGCACCGCAGCCTGCTCCGCTGCAGCCCCGATGATGAGTAACCAGGTGTTGGACTTCGAGGCGGGGAAGAAGACTGCGGAGCCCTGCCTTAAGGACCACCTGGCCTCAGCGTGTCCCACAGACCCTGACCTGAGGCAGATCTCTGTGTTTCCTCACCTGCTATCTGTAGATAATGTCTGTTTTCGGTAACGATGGCCTTTGGACGTTGATTGATGAGCTCTGCACGCCTGCTGGGCACCCCTGCTCAGATCTTCTCCATGAAAGCTTCAGGAGAAAGCACCGCCGCTCCCCCCCCTCTGAGAGATCAGCCAGCCTTCTCGCCCCAAGCGGATCTGGTCTTGGTAGACTCATTCCAACCGCAGCTCTGGGGGAGAAACTCCGGGGGACAGGGTCCCCCGCACAAAATCTATTATGGTTTTGGCTGGAACATGCTACTCTCTATGTTATACCCTCTACTCCTCCTTCTGGAGCAAGAACTTTGTCTTGTTTTCCGAGTACTGGGCACTCTTGGGTGGAAAGGCCTGTCATTTTCGTTCTCTTCCGACACGTGACGTGCCTTTGGGGAAAAGAAAAGGTTAGGCTGCATGCTGTCCTGCTGGTCTAGCTTCGCCTTTTTTAGCAAAATTACCTACAGGCCCTTGGCATAAAACGAAGGAATGAAAGTGTTGAAGAGTCTACAAATTAGGTAACTTCTACAGGATCAGATCTTTTGGATTTTGAAAATTAATTTTGTAAATATCAATTAAAATTGATTAAAAGTGTGTGTATGCTTTGATAAATTAAATTCACCAAAATATATTCAAAGTGTGGACATGTAAAAATGAATAAAAGTTCTTTAAGATGGTGATAATAGCTTTATTATAATTTTAGAAAGTATAATTATTTCCTTTTTTGAAAAAACTACTAAAAACATAGCTTTAAAAAACAGCGATGCATTTCTTTATATTCTTTTTCCCTTTGTGCCTTGAAATAAAATATTATTGGCTGAAAGAAAGAAAGTGGTTAATTTTTTTCATCCCTGAAGAAAGCTTTTTTTTTTTCCTTCCTATTTTTTGCTTAGTAAGAAAAGTGATTATTACTTACACTACTATATTTTACACATGTATTTATAAAAATTGAGTATTACCATTTGTATTACTTTGTAATTTTTAATAACATATTGCAAACATATTTTGTGTGCTTATGCGTTATTCTTCATATCATATTTTATGGAATTCCAATGCATGAATTTAATGAATTCCTTTACCATTCTTATTTATAATATCTTAAAATACAGTTCTTGATACAAAAGAATATATATAACATAGATGTTAGGGAGCCTAATGATAATAAAAAGAATGCACACAACGCCCCCCCTCCCCTTCCAAACTGAAGCAGCGCCTCGCAGCGATCCGCCAACATCGGTAAATCCCCCACCGTCAAAGCCACGCTAAGAAGTTCCAGCCAAACGATCCAGGTTGGTCTCCAGCGCTCAGAGACTTTCCATCTGGCCGAGGTCAAGTTGTTCCTTCTTGCCTTTGCTGAGTGTCTTGTTTTGATCTGTCCCTTAGGAGCTACTGTTTGAATAAGGAGACACATAGATGCCATATCTCTTCCAAATAAGTAGTTTTCAGAGACATCGTCTGCATCCAAATTTAGCACAGGCCCGTCTTCCTGAAGGACGCAATCAACATGAATGTGCTCCTGTCACGGTAAAGGGAGCATTTACAGTATTATACGAAACACCCAACTCTTCGTCCTTCTCAACTTTTCATTCCAGAAGAGGATCTCTGCTTTCCCTTCTTACAATCAAAAGGCGTGTTAATTTTTCCTCCACTTCTAGCCAAAAGGAAAGGCTAGCTTAAAGGTTTCTTTTGTTTCTATCTCTGAAGTTTCTAAAAGCTTTTAACTATTATTGGATATTTTAAGCCAGATTGTGTATTACAGTTTATTAAGTCAGAGAAAATAGCCATTGTATTTCATAAGATCTCTTATTAGTTCTGTGATCGTGAGAAATCACTTCTCTGAACTCATCTGTAAAATAATTATAATTACAAGTTCAAGAACTTCTGGGAGGATTTAATGAAATAATGTATGCGAAGAGCTTGTGGGAGCTCAAGCAATGCTAGCTACTACTATCATAATGAATGATCAACTTTGCCATAATTAAATAATGTTTGGTTATTACTGTGTTGTTGTGACTTTTAAATGTTGTTGGAAGCAAAACCCCGTAGTTAAATTTGACATATCCAGTTTGGATTTTACATATTTCATCAAGTAATCACTTATCAGATTTTCACATCAGATGTTTCAATTTAAGAATGTTGCTGGCAGCCACTGTTACAGAATGTCGACGACGAGGAAGCTGAAAATGCTTCCTGGCTTATCCAATTGTACTAATTCTTTACAGCAGATTAGATCCATTAGAAAAGAATTAGAGGTATCGGTCATGAGACCCAAGAACATTTCAATAATAGAAGAGGGAGAAGGCAAATTACTGGGAGTCTTTTCTTCTGCTAAGTAAAAATCAAGGAGAGTCTGAACAGCATCTTATTTACAAGTTTTCCAATTAGAAAATGCTACTAAATATCCACAGTCATTGCAAATTTTAATGAAATAAAATTAACCTGCATTTTAATTGACTCATTTCAATGGTGCTTTACACCTATCCACTTAGCGCCTTATTTTAAAAAAATCTTATTTTCGAAGTGCATGTCAGAAAAATAAGTAGCCAACAATTGAGCACTATTTTTTTTTCGTCCACTGTTACCTGCTATTTTGCTTTCTTTCCCATTGAGCTTCTAAGCCCACAATCAATGTGTCTCAAAGTGTGTCCCAGGACTGACTGTATCACCTGACTACTATTTAACAATATAGTCGGAATGATTCTACTTATTTCTCTTAGGTGTTTTCAAGCCCATACCCAGCCTATATGCCATCGGACTGTTGAAGAGAGACCTAAAAATCCACTTCATTAAAAAGAGCTTTGCCTTTGTGATGCAAAGGCAAAGCCTTAATTCTTGGTGGAACTTAAGTCACACACAGACACCAAGCCCATTCGTTGCTGTGAATGCTCGCTGTCTTTTAATAAAGCCGGCCTACCAAACCGAGTCCCATGGGACTACGTGTAATGCAACAAAAGATAACCCACCAAATTTGGTGCTGAGAATTTAAGAAATGGCTTGCTGTATCCAAAATTTACATCACAAATTGATTCTGTGAAAATATGGAAAATGGCATAACAACGCTCAGTAAATACTAAACAAATGTCGCCGTTGTCATCCTGAAGGACCGGGAGTCAGTGAGCATTCCCAGAGCCCTAAGAAGTGGTGAGGTGTATGTTAGTAATGCGTATTTATTAACGTACCCAAACACTATGGTGCCGATCACACCATATGGGCTGAATCACATGGACTCAATATATAGCGTATGTATATATCTTTTTTATTTATTTTTTTCATTTATGGTAAGACACATATTAGTGTAGCTAGATAAATAGATCGGTATTTGTAGGAAATTAGGTTCTGGTGATGTTTTTGCTTGTAAGGTAGGCTGAATTATTTGCTTCACTTCCCCCCGCCCCCGTCTCTCTAATCGATTGCCCTGTAACCCCTTAATTCTGCCCCCCCCACACACAAAGGAGTCTATTTTCTGCCCCACTTAATATTGAGCTCGACCATGTGACTTGCCTCAGCCAATAGGATTTTAGGAGCTAGAACACCTGTCTTTGTTCATGCAGAAACTCCTCTAGCTCCCTGTACTTCCCACAAGAGCACAGACCCTGGCCAGCTACGGGCGGGCTCCGGGGTGAGACTGAGAGCCTCCCCAGCAAACCCAGAGACACGTGAGTACAATTCCTCCGAGGGCTGTTTGGGCAGTTTTAACGCATCAAAGGTAACTGACAAAATTTAATCCCCTCCTCCGTTTTACGACAGAGCTTTTCGAGACATGTCTTCCACGAGGTCTTCCCAATACGCTTCCCTCTCTCTAGGCTGAAATAGACGCCGCCTCCTGTCTCTGTTGCCCACTCCGTGTCTTTGTGGCTGAATTTACCACGTTAGAGGGTACCTGCTTTTAACTTCACTGTGGTCTTTCACCAAACTACTTTTCTTTTCCACAGAGCAAGAGATGTATCTTAAAAATTTTTGGAAAAAAAAAAAAATCTGTGCCTCACATGTAATAGGAGCCAAGTAAATACAGAGGAAATGAATCAATTTACATGAATGAGTCTAATACACGAAGTGGAACTAGGTTGGTTTGCAGGGGCGCCATATGAGCTCGTGGTAGAGTGACGCAGTGGTCCCATTTTCACTTCCTCGCACTAGGCATGCACACGCATGCCCCTGCCGTGTGCCGGGTGGGGAAGGGGCCCGCAGTCCGGGGCCTGGACATCTGTCCGGCCGTGGTCTATGCACTGTTAGCAACCATGGCACAAATGAAGGTCTAAACAGTAACGGACGAGTCGAGCTTGCCCTCCTGTGTTCCCGTTACCGTCACAAGAAGAACGCACTCCATGTAGCCCGCTTGTCCCACTGACCCAGGACAGAGGAGAGAGCAGACGGGGACCTAACCGAGAGCTTGGAGCCAAGTCCAACCTAAATCAGACGGCGTCCAGCCAGCACACAGCTGTGTGAGCAAGAACACACGGTTGCTGTCAATCGTTTATGCCTCCGAGTTGGGGGGTGGCTTGTTCCAAGCACAATTGCAGGAATAGCTGGTTCTTGTCTGTGAAGAGATGTTTTTCATGTAACTAATTAATGAATAAACCACACAGTTTGTTTAATATCCAGAGAGAAACTTTCCAGTGCTTACAAATTTTCAAATTTAATCCAAAGGACTCTAGTATACCTTATCACACAAAGCAAATAATTCTTGACAGAGATGTATTATATCACAATAGCAGACGGATAGTTGCAATATTAATTAATTTTAAACTATAAAATGCACTATCTACTCTTTCTTCTAAATATGTTATGCCTGTCTACAAGCACATGCACACAAAATCACACATATACATGCCTAATTAATTGTGATACTAAAGTTTAGACATATGGTCAACACTGCTGGTTACTTATACCCATCATCCACCCCCCCCTTCTTAATGGCACCACACACGGATCATCTGGACTAAAGGGTAGGGGTAGGGGTGGGGATAGGGGTTCCCGGCACACAGTTTGTCCCGCAGGGCAGAAGTGATTGAGGCAGGGACGGGCATCTGACATGTCTCTCCCTGGTGGTAACTCCTTGCGCCCAACTCTATTTCTCGCAAGTGTCTCCTTCCAGCCTCTATAACTTGCATTAAAGTGGGTTACAACTGAGGAAGGATATGATGACTAATTTTCTGTGTCAATTTGGCTGGGCTGTGGTGCCCAGCTTTGTGATCAAACATTAATCTAGGTGTGTCTGGGGGGGTGGTGTTTGGGGATGAGACTAATATTTATATTGGTGAAATTCGAGTAAAGCAGATTGCCCTTCATAATGTGGGTGGGCCTCATCTAATCAGTTGAAGGGCTGAATAGAACAAAAGACAGACCTCCCCTGAGTAAGAGGGAGCCCTTCAGCAGAAACCTTCATTGCTCTCCCCTGGGTCTCCTGCCTACCAGCCCACCCTGACCCTGCAGATTTTGGACTTGCCAGCCTCCATAATCAGGAATGCAAATTTCTTAAATCTCTGTACGTATACACAACCTATTGGTTCTGTTTCTCCAGAGAGCCCTAATACCAGGGCATAACTAAAATAGGGACTAAATATATATTCATATCCATGTTCTGGGAGAAACTTCTAAAATGGTAATGGTGGTGATGATGCTAATTGCAATGCATAGCTATGCAAATTACATTATAATCTACTTTATTTAAAATCTCACAGTGCTATATTGTCCTTAACCAACCATCCGTCTTGGCCCCTGTATGTGATTCATTCATTTATTTATCAAACAAAACTATTGTGCACAGTAAACTAGTTTAACCATAAATCAAGTCGGTGGCCCTGACACGTAAACAGGGATGTTTACTCAGTAAGTCGTACCTTCGGTTGGCTCTGCCACCAGTGGAGAAAGCTCCCTTGTGCTGATGAATGGGTTCAGTGAAGCTGGCCCGAACACCTGCCAAAAAATACCTTAAAAAACGTTCCTTTTACAGAACCCAAAAAATTGGAAGTGTTCAAAATGCTCACTCAGAGCACGAAGGGAACAAGCACACACCTTGTGTTAGGCGGTGTTTATGTGAAGTGGGAACACCTGTGACTGAGGCTTCATTGTGCAAAGGTACCTGGGACCTAGCAGTAATTTGGGGCTCAGGTGTTCAAGCAAGTAGGGCACTGCTCGAGTAAGGAAATGTCTGTCTGTCTTTCTTTCTTTTTTTTTTTTTAATCCAGTAAAATACCTTTCTCAGTCAACCTGTTCTTTAGGGTGGGGCGACTTTTATAATATACCAAGGAAGACAAGAAGTGATGATGCTGGTGATGATGATGATGGCTGCTTTCAAACGTACGGGTCAAGAATGAACAGTCTCCAAGGTTCAGGTGGAAGCCCAGACACGGTGGGGCAGGCCAGGGCAGGCTTTCCCGGGGGCTTGGGAGACACCTTGTGAAATTTCTCACAAACAGCTTTCTGGCCTCTGATGATCCATTCGCGTGAATCCTTCTACCCCGGTCCTCTGCCAACCTGGGCCAACACGACCCTCCCATCTCCTTTACCGACGGCTTCTCGCCCTCTGCACTTCTTCCTTGCTTCTGCTTCCCAAGGATGGAACTGCTCCCTTCTCACTACGCCTACTCTTCCTGGGTGATGATGCCTAGCGCAGGGTCTCCAGCTCTGGTTCCTGCAGCAAGCAGGCTCATGAGCCTTTCTTCAGCCTCCACTACCCATTCCCTCTCCCCTTTCAAGGCTCCATCCACCCTTCGCCCAGCCTCTGAGCCAATGCCGCTTGCTTTAGATTTTTTAAACGCCGTGGACTCCCATTCTCGGCACCTGTTTCTGTACCCGTTCTGTTGTACCGCCTCCCAAGCCACGCGCACATTCGGTGGCTTAAAGGAGTCCGTGGATCAGCAGTTGGGCGAGGCTCCGCTGGGGTCCCGATGCGGCTGGGAGTCACGTCAGCGCCCCGTAAGGCAGGGGGCCCAAGGCTGCTGTAAGGAATCGGACAGGTTTGTGGCTGAAGACCACACAAATGCGTCATCTCACAGTTCGTAGGTCCGAAGCCGGACGGGCTCCGCTCCTTTCTCTGCTCCAGGTTCCACTAGGCCTGAATCAAAGTGTTGGCTCTTCCCGGGAGGCTCCAGGAAAAATCCCCCTCGAATCGCTTTCAGGTTGTTGGGAGAGCCAGTTCCTAGTGGCTGCGGGACAGAGGTCCTCCTGGCCCCTCTGGGCCTCCGCAGGGGTGGCCTGAGCTCCTGGAGGCACCTTCCCCTGCACTGCAGGGCTGGCATCCGCGTTAAATCCTTCCCACGCGGGCGGGGATCACTCGCTTGTCCCTTTCCACCCAGCCCACCTCCAACTCGTTCGTCTGCTTTTAAGTGACATTAAGCTGGTTGTGTAAAAGAAGCCGTGTGAACTCCCATACACTTCTAGCTGATATTCCTCTCATTTTTTTAGTAAAAAGGGGGAGTATATCAAGGTGTTCTGATGCATTTCCTTTTATTTATTCTGTCAAATTCTCTTAGTTTCAGGGTGCAGAAACCAACTTAAACTAGTAAACGTGGTTTATTTAAAATGTGTTTCATGCAATCCATTTTTAAATTTTGTTTTTCAATGTCAGTTTACGTTCAATAATAGTTTGCCTGAGTTTCAGGTGCACAATCACATACTTCACGAAGCGGTGTCCCCGATATTTCCAGCCCCGCCTGGCAGCACACACAGTGATCACAATATTGCTGACTGTGTTCCCTGTGCTGCACTTTGCACCCCTGTGACTCTTCTGTACTCACCGAGTGGTACTTTCTAATCCCGTCCCTTTTTTCACCCAGTCTCCAAGGCCCCTCCTTATTGTAAAGCTACGCACGTGTCAGGATTCCAGAAAGTGGAAATGAGTGATGTTGGGTGTCTGCCCTCGGGCTCAGGTGTGGGGTCTCAGGAGCTGACACGGTGCTCTGTTCATCCCAGAAGCTGGACACGCTCTACAGTCTGCTTTCCAGCTCCCCCTGCTGCTCAGCCACATCCCTCCCTTTTCTGTCTCCCCTTCCAACTCATTTGTGCTGTGTGCTGCCCATTGGAACCACCCGCCGCAACTCTAATTTATGACGCCCCAGCTCCGTCTGGGAAGACTCAGGTTGGCCGCCGGGCTGCTGGTACCTCGATGAGTTCTGGGCGAGGTGGCTGTCCATGGCGGAAGGAGGAGGTGGGCAAGGAGGTCCTAAAATAAAGGCCTGTCTCTCGAGGGCCTGTGGATACAGCAGAGTCTAGCAAGCGAGTCTCTGGGAAATGAAATGGTGGCCAAGTCTAGTGTTCTTGCAAAAAATTTGGAAAGTAGAGTTGTAAGGAATATTTATATAATATGCATTATTACTGTTAAATATTCCTATTCAACATTCTATTTTTGTTCATTCTTTTTATATTCAAATTTATCATTATGATCATATCTACTTGTATACAGTTTTTCAGTGTATTGGCCTTTCACTCCTTGGTTTAAATAATCGCTAGGTATTATATCCTTTTTGATGCAATTGTAAATGGGATTATTTTCTTAATTTGTTTTCGATAGTTTCTTATCAGTGTATAAAAATGCAACTGATTCTTGTATATTGATTTTGTACTTCATAACTTTACTAAATTTGCCTATTCGTTATAATAGGTTTCTTTGGGGGGAGCCTGGGGATTTCTATATATAGCATCATGTATCATATATCATCAGCAAATGGTGACAGTTTTAATTCTTCCTTTCCAATGAGGATGCTTTTTTCTTTTGTTGCCTAATTACTCTGGCTAGGACAGAACTGTCTTTTTTATAATTCTTTTTTTTTTTAATCCCAGGTTTTAGAACCTTATTGTTTAAAGTAATAGGTATTTGCCAGCAAACCACACCTTATTATTTTCAAGAGGTGCTGCCCGGTTTATCGGGAATATTTATGGATCTGAAACAAGTTCTCGAGTTGCCAAGTTCCTCTCCGTGTAGTTTCAAGGGTACAGAAACCAGCTTAAACCAGTCAACGAGTAAAAGTGGTTTCTGCAGGAGCAGGCGTGCAGAGGACAGACAGGAGGTGAGGGCGGTGTTGGCCTGGTGGCAGGAAGTGGCACGGGGTTAAGGAATCAGGGGTGTTGAGAAGGGAGTGTTCGGAGCATTGGGTCTCGGACCAGGAAAACAGAGACGTGGCCGTTCACTTGGGGCCCCGTGAGGTGACGGGAGAGATGAAAAGATAAGAGATTGGAATCAGAAAGCTGCAGCCCATCAATCCATGGTTTTCAGGTGTTCATCGGATCAGCTGGTGTAGCTAGAAGAGAAATAACTAAAACTAGGAAGTCTAGTTATTGGATTATTTGTGGACGGACTGGAGTCAGAGCGAGGCTGACCTTGAAAATCCAAAGTGGTAACTGTAACTGAAGCAGGAGTGAAACATTTCCCAGCTTGTTTGTATAGGATGATCAAATTTAATTCTCCCAAGAGAGGTATTTTCTCTTTTAGGGACTTACCAGAGTACGTCATCTTTTAAAAAACAATGACTTAATAACATGTTAATAAAATACAGTATACAATTTATTCCTAAAAAAATAAGAAAACTTCAAAACTACTCATTTGCGCTATTGGCCAAAAGAGAAGTCCATGGTCATACTGTCAGTGAAAATATTCGCAAAACACTGTCATGCTCTGATATAATATAGATTTATAGATTTATTCTTTTATATCAGCGTTCATGTTTACTCACCTCTTAGAAACAGAAGTCATACCTAGTGTTTTCTTCTTCATTTCCCTTAAAAAAAAAGATTGGCGTTAATATACATTTCAGGTTCTTCTGTTTATGCTATCAAAGTTTTTTTTTAAATTCTCTTTAAATAAATCAGTTAAGACCTTGCCAGGTATCACTTTGTTTTGTAAATCAGAGTACACAGGTATCTATGAGACAGGTTGACCTCTTGTGGGATTTAAAATCTAAATGGTCATTGAGGGCCTAATATATTTTAAACTTAATATAACAATTATACCGCTGCTCTTCAGGCAATGAGTCCTCCACTGGATAGCAGCTACCGCGGGGCGCCTGCTGTTATCACAGTTTACCAGCAGAGGTCACTGTTAGCAGGCAAATGAAAAGGCTTTTGGAATCACAGGTTAATAGAGTTAAATCTTAAACTCTGTGGGTCCCCAAGCACTGGACAGAGCAGAGCACTACCTCGTGTAACAACATTATAAAAAGGTAACCCAAATTTAAAGTCGGGATATTTTTAGATAATCAAGTGATAAAAGTCGATAGTGCTACTTGGATGAGCTATCCAAATCACACGATGGAAGATTTCTTATCATTGCAATGTTTTAAACAAACTGAAAGAAGAAAGACTCCTTAAGTTTTCATAAATTCCTATTATTTAGTGGTTTTCTATAATATTCAATAAGAACATATGGCAAAAAGACAGGTGGAAACGGGACCTTGTTTGGATTCGCTAAACATGGACTACGTATATTTTAAAAACTGTACATTTTACCCCATTAGGAAAAAAAAAAAAACTGGAGAGATACTCTGGTTAAAAAAAAAATGTCGTAAAGTAATCATTTCAATGTCCACTGAGTTAGATGGCCATCCAGTGGCTGCATGTGGGGAGAGGTAGCAGGACTGGTCAATGAGCCACCCCACCCCCTCCCACATGCAGGCCTGCAACCCGGAGAATGAAGGGAATCTGTCATTTTGTGTCAGTTCTCTTCCGCTTCCATAAACACAGCCGTAATCAATTACAGGCCCACTTGTGAGGGAGCCATTGTTCGCCCTCCATTCAGACGTGGCTGGGTCGTCTCTCAGGCCGCCCATGCGGAAACCTGGAGACGGTGATGCAGAAGTTCAAAGCCCCTGGCTTCCCAATGTGGATTCTGCTACTGAGACTTCTCCTTCTCTTTTCACTCATTTAAAATATGGTAGTGTAGTGGATGTGCTGACTCCTGGTTCTAGGGAAGGGAGAGGGGGCGAGAACACAACAAAGAATGAAAATGATTACGGACTGACTTCCGTGTGACTGCAATGGGGTGGGGCAGAAGTAACGCCCACGTGAGTGTGGTTGGCAGGGTAGCGGTATGAGTGTCATAATTTATAGTTTTAATTTGACCATTTCACCTAAAATGTCTTAGGGTGGGCTTGACTATGATATTTTTAAGTTCTAGAATTACATGCTTAGGATTTTGTAATAAAAAAAAAAAAAAAAACGGGGGCGTTATTTGTGCCGGAGCCTATATTTGTCCAAGACAAATCAGTGCTGAAAATGCTTGCTAAAAAAGTAAATAATATCACTTTATCAAGGTCTCTTGGTAGAAAGTAAGCAAGACTGCTTCCTCCGACACTAACAAATCATTCATTGATTTTTGTCACGATTCCCATCGTATTTTTATTCTTGACCTCTCTTCGACTTTCCCACTTTGAGTGGGACATTATTATTGGCACTGAAGCAGTCAGTATTCAATCTTGGTCGCTAGATGTGGGAGAGACTGGTGGAACTTCAGTAAAGGGGCAGATGCAAAAATATTTCAGATAGAATTTGGCATAAATCATTTAAAGAATTAACACAGTGAAAATTAGATCAATATTAAATATTGAATGGTATTGATACGTACTGAACTAGAGGGAATAAGCGAACTATCCCTCTTGCACACAGGAAAAAAGTTACTTAGTAAATGAAAGAACCGTTGACCCTGAACAAGGGTTTTAGCTGTGTGGGTCCACTTAAGTGCAGATTTTTTTTCAATAAATATAAATGTAATCAGTTAGCCCTTTCTATTTATGGGTCTCGCATCTGCGGATCCAACCAAGGGTGGATTGAAGATACTATTTTTGATCCATGTTGGGGAATGTGGAAATTTGAAGTAAAATTATGGGCGGAGTTTTGCCTGCACGGGGGTCGGCACCCCTAACCCCTGCTTGTTCAAGCAGCGACTCGAAAAGCTCCTACGGCCTTGAGACCTTGAGATGCTGCCGTATCTGTCTCCGCACCTCACTTGGTCACGGTGCGCATTGGACTCTGGCATCAGCCTTGATCATCTGCTTTCTAGGCATACGGGGACCCCATTTCTACCTAAGACATAACCTGGCATAGGCCTGGAGGAAGTCACAGGCCCACTGGATATTCAAGCCGAGTAGAAAAGATTTCTGGAATGGAAACTAAGGGCTCAAGTGATCCACCAAGAATATGTTTTCTTTCCTAAGATTTTTTTCCTTTTCTGTATTGAATGAAGAAAAAAAAAGGGTTCTTTGGGACAACAATTTGATAAAACCCCCGAGTCTGCGATTGTTATGCAAAAGCACATCAGCCCATCTCTCTCCCTTGAGTGACATGCCTGGGGAGGGTCTGAGGAAGGGCCCGGGTGTCCAGACCAGTCCCTCCATAGCTGACTCGCAACACCTCCACCGAGTCCATTCATTCCCCTGGCCCTAGTGGGAGCCGCAGGCGAAGCCTGCCAATGAGATGTTGGTCATGTGGGCGCTGCTTCAGGGAATTGGGCAAGCCTGCCAGAATTCATTCCTGAACTTTAGCGACCACAAAAGAGTACTTTTCTGTCGTCTGTAACCGATTCAAAAGCAGGTCTCCAAAGGACAAGCTTCCTTTTGTGCACCATCTTTCCTGAAGTCCAGCGACCAATGATGTTACCACATCAGGTTTTTCACAAAATCGCAGGAAACATCTGACGAAGGCGGAGGAAAGAAAACAAATGTCATCCTTTGACTCGATGAGCCTGTTTTCAGGGCTCTAAGTTTAGAATATTCTCTTTGGAACATAATTGCGTGGTAATTTGCCACAAATGAATGGTGCTTTACTGGTAAATGAGAGATTGAACCTGTGCTGCATCAGGAACCACGAAAAAAGATTTCCCAGACCCATCGATGTGGAGCAAAGCAATTAACGTCAGTTCATATCCAGAGCTGCTTGCCCCTGTCCTGAAAAAATATTTCCAAAATTCTGTGCTGATTGAATTGGCTACACCACTTCCTCCTTGCTAATAAAAACACGTAAAGGTGAATGCTAGCTTTCCAGTTCATGGATATTATTCTTATAGTTTTTACATTTGAGTAAATCTGAATGTTCAATGATGTTTTGAAACATTCGCGGGGGCAGAGGTAGGTTTTCTTAGTAAGGATTCCGTGTACTTAAATATCTGATTGGTAGAATGAACACATCTTGAAAAATTTTCAAGTCACCTTGTGGAAAATGTCAGAGAGCTCTGAATAGCAGGTCAGTCCCTGTGGGCGCTGACAGGAAAGATCTGACGCTGCTGTACCTCTGCATCAAGGTTTTGTTGTATTTATTTATGTTTCTTTTCAGAGCAATGTATTCTTTTGGCTTCTAGTCCCAATTTTACTTTAGAAATTATTTCTAATGTGCCTCAGACAGGGGCCTTCTGTCTGGATCCTGAATGCAAGTACTGTGTCTTTGTTTTGTATTCTTGTACAAATATGTTTTATTGGGAACCTATTTCAAAATGCTTGTGAAGCCTGTGAGCTTATTCACATGCAAGCACTCGAGTGCGGTGAACGTCCGGCCGCGCCTGGCACAGAGGGACCTATGTCTGCTGCTCGCGGCTGCAGCAGCTCGCTGTGGGAGGGGAGAGGTTCCTTCCTCCGCGGCCCCTAGTACACAGTCCGTTCTGCAGTGACGCACACGCAGACACACAGGCGCATCCCTGTGATTTAAGGGGCAAAAAAACCACATTAGTCATGAAGCTCAGGGAGCTGAAAGTAAGAGAGTAAGGCCGGAATAGTAACTGTTCAGAACTTGAATGAATTGCCAGTTTTCACCAAGTAACTGGCTGGCCTCCTCAGGCGGGCTCCAAATTCCTGTTGAAATGAAGACTTTCTTTCCTGGACTGGGCCTGGCATTCCTGGGAAACAATGGCCCTTTTCAAAGAGGCTCTGAAATTTCACAGGTGAAGGGAGAGGGGCAGTCATCTGATCCCACCCACTAGAAGCCTGTTCGGATTTTAGAACGTGCAGACAGCCTATCGTGGAAACGCGGGTGAAGCTGGCCGCGGGCTGGGCTGCAATCTAGACCCGGGCCCTGCGGATCTCTGTGAAACGTGAATCAGTGCGCGGGCTCTGTCCCCGGCGCACCGTGCAACCCTGGCCAGACTTTCCCGGGAGCAGCCTGCACAGTCACCGCGGCAGGGCTTCGTTTCGTGGCGGGTGTCATTTTGTGTCATGCCTGATCCGTGTTCGGGTCTGTCTTTAATGAGACGTTGACATTGGAATCTATAAAATGAAGGATTCCGTGGCTGATGTATGCCTGTCATTTTGGAAGAGATACAAAGTAAAAATCTTCCATTGATATATAAGCCCATACATATATAATTACATGTACATGTAATAATTTTACTTTGCATCCTTTGTTTCTTTTTTTTTTTTTTAATCTTCACCTGAGGATGTGGTCATTGATTTTTTGAGAGAGAGGAAGAGAGAGAGAAAGAAATGTTGATGTGAGAGAGAAACATCAATTGGTTGCCTCATGTGCATGCCCCAAATAGGGATCGAACCCACAACCCTTTGGTCTGTGGGATGAGGCTCCAACTAACTGAGCCATCTGCCAGGGGCTACCTTGCATCCTTTCCAAAATAAATTCGATTTCATCTAATTAGGTCATAATGAGATAGTTTAAAAATATTCAGATATTTTAGGAGTCTTTTACGAGTTTATGCAATTTGAAAGCATTTCAGTATATTGGCCACCATACTTATATGTACAATTAGCATCAGATGTATTGATTAGATTTTATAGAAACGTTTATTTGATCAGATCATTCAGTGATTGAGGGAAACTGAACACTCAGTTTTATGGATAAAAAAGCTCATGAAAATTCAGATTGTGATATTTATCAGTGATAAATGAACAGGTCTTAATAAACACGCCTTTATGCACGAGACTGAATCTTTTCTCCTTTATTCTTTTTAATGATGCCGGGAACTGCCCAAGGTTGATGATGCACCCAATGCTCAATATGGGCTTCACTGGAGACTTATTCTAGATCTAGACACTGAAGACTCAGAAAAAATAATAGAGCTACTTATGAAAATATTTCATGAGATTGTACACCTTCTGTAAGAGCCGTGATAACCCTGACCATTACGCAGTAGTATGACGATAGTCTGAAGTATTTTTGCTGATATTTGGGTTATTACACGGTAGCCTCTCCTTCATCCCCACTTCCCTCTCACCCTGGTTCCAATTTTATCAGCATCCAAGGTTTTCTGAGCTTGTCCTAGAAAAGGGATGAAACAGCAGAAAAACAACAACAAAACCAAAGTATTGACATCTGAGTTTCAACTGCAAAAAGAAAAACCTAATTTTTAAAAAAGCACAGAGATGATAGGAGGGAAAAGAAGCCAAGGTACAATAATGCACAAACACATTATCAATCAAAACCAGTTTTCCCAATCCATCGGAGCAATTCCATGGGCTGGGAAAGGAGAAGAAACAGAGGATGAGCAGCGTTCGGATACCGGTGTATCACTTGAGAAGTGATTCTGCGTACCTCGTTCCCCCACTCTGGGGTTAGGGGGGATGAAAAACAAAACAAACCCATCAACTTGGGATTCCAAATCTAAGAAATTGGGTATCTCCCAAGTGGAGTTTAGAGGTGTATCAAGCTTTATCTCTGTCCTGCCCTTCCCCACCCTCATCCATCCTTGTCCCGCACCACCCTGCACATGGAAGAACAACAGCGGGAATGAGGTGTTCAAGATACAGCTCCTAACCAGGCCTCTTAGAATCTCCTGCCCCACCAAACACAGCTCCAAGAGCAGCAGGACGTGCTTCTGTTGAGCTGAAAGAGGCGAATACACTCAGCAGGCTGGAGGAGGGACCACGTGGACCGGAAAGATGCAGCAATCATGGGAACGAGCCGATGATGGAGACAAGCAGAATGTCCATCATGGTGGGAACCAGTGTGAAGTAACAACTAAGAGCCACAGAAAACCTGCTAATTTTGTGATACCCTGTGGGACCCTTGCAGCTTGGATACAACCTCAGTGAAGAACTTACAGGGAGATGGGTAAATAACCGAAATGGTTGAGATTACCCTAAATTGACCGAGATTATTTTTACTGCCCAGCAAAATGCAGTGGAGGAGCACAGAATAGAAACTAAGTCTATTTAAAAATAAAGCTAGTAATTTTGCACACTGAATTTTAGGGATTCGAAGCCAGACCCTCTGCACTTCTTGTAAAGAAGGTTGAAAGGGGTAGATCTGTGTTCCCTGCCATTTGCCTGAGCGGGGGTTCTTGCTGTGTTATCCCTGCTGTCCTTCAACCCCCATGAACTCACACTGATGTGTCCCGTCGCCTCGCGGGACCTCAGGCTGTGGCAGAGTTGTGGTTCGCTGCAAGCTGCTATCTCAGTTCTACTGTCTCTAGTCACTTAAGACAGCACGTATCAGACTTTGTTGTGAACCTGGCCACTTCAGACCCTTACGTGTGAGGCCTTCTGCTCAAATCAGGGCCTTACCTAGCCGTACCTAAATCCCAGCTATTCTTCTCGGTGGCACACTTAGGGCAAATACCCTGCATTCTGGTTCAGCATGGTCAATGGAAAATGAGGAAGAAGAAGAAATGGGTAATCTCTAAGTACTGTGTAGGAAACTGTTACTAGGACAACCATCCCTTAGAGTAGACCCAGGACACTTCTACTTATCATCATGCCTCTTGCACGTCCCACCCCTCCATGACTGGATATAATTCCTTTCTGTTCCTCCATTCCTCTCCTAACCAGGAAGTCATCTATAATTCAACAAGCACTACCCACTTTTTATTTATTTTTTTAAAAATTTATCTTTAGAGGGGAAGGAAGGAGAGAGGGAGAGAAACATCAATGTGTGGTTACCTCTCCTGCGTCCCCTGCCGGGACCTGGCCCTCAACCCAGGCATGTGCCCTGACTGGGAATTGAACCACAATCCTTTGGTTTGCAGGCTCGCGCTCAATCCACTGAGCTACACCAGCCAGGAGCACTACCCACTTTGAATACCAGTGTCAAGCCTATGTTTCAAAGAGGATTCCCTTTCAAGAAGTAAAAATATATAGTTTTATTATCATTATTTCTATAACTTCTACTATATATTGATGTTTTCTGATGCAAACTGACCTCACAGAATTTGTTAATACATAGCTATTAGATTTTCTGTGGGAAATAGATATGACCACCAATTGTCAGAGGTAGGTAAGGGTATAGTAAATGTCCTACAATCTTGCTGCCAGGCCACCAACAAAATGCATTGTCTGCTACATACAGGTAGAGTGCATCAGGAGACACCAAAGTCTCCGCCCTGTCCTTCGGGCCAAGAGATCCCAACCCTCTGTCCCATGTGCCCTCATGTAGGGACCTAGAAGTTCACTGGAAGCAAATGAGCAACATTTTAACTTGTTAGCAAATGATCCACAACCTTTCAGAATCACTGGTAAATACAGGGCCATACAAGAACGAAGCCTAAGGCACCATTTATAAGGAGAAAGGGTACAAGATTTGCAGATTCTTAGAACCGGTCCACACAAAGGATTGGAGGGAAAGGTCTACCTGAAATTTTAGTTAATCCACTTACCTAATGGCCTCATTGGAAATCCAATTTAAATTAAACACAGTAACACACGTCTGAGGTTGATTAGAAGTAAATCTAGGTGAACCCTATGTAGAGACTGGCTTTAGGATTCGGTGGTAAGAAGCCACCCTGGATGGAGGACACAGGCCAACCAACTGCCCTTGAAAGTGTATTGAAAGAAACACATTTTAATCACATTTTCCATGATTAAGCATCTTAAAAGAACGTGTAAACCACATAACATTTTCCTTCTTTTTTCCCTTATGCCAGTAGTTTACTACTTTTCTCCAACTAAAGAAATGTAACAAAACCATTAAAATGATATTGATCCTTAGTATTCTTCACACAATTTCTTCATTATCCTCCTACCTTCTCCTTTCCTTCCTTCCTTCCTTCCTTCCTTCCTTCCTTCCTTCCTTCCTTCCTTCTGTAAGACAAGTATATAAAAAATAGATGCAAAGTCATTAGTCTCATGATTCAGATAATGAAAGTAAGATTGCTTATTAATGACTAAGTTGTCCAGATAATTGCTGACTGACTTGTGTTATTTAAATATGAAGTGATTTATAAAACAAACAGTCTCATATCAGTTTGGGCCAGATCTATTATCCTTCTGGAAATATGGATAATAATAAATCTAATAACCAAAATAGCTAAGATTTTTATATAATTTTTCACTTATTTCTTACTGAAAACTTCTGAGAGAAACCTTACTCTTACAGTCTACAGATAAAGAATCAAACACTTAGAAAATATAAGCCACAAGGTCAAGGTCATACCACAGGCTGGCAAAAGAGGAAGCATGAATTTAAATCCATATCTGATCCTTTTTTTATGTTTTTATTTGTTCAGCTTTATTGAGGTGTAATTGACAAGTAAAACTCATGCACATTTAGGTTGCACAATGTGATGTTTTATTTTTAATTGCTTAACTCTTCCAACCACCCTGTCCCTTCAGACCACCCCCCTACCCCCAGCCCTTGACCAGCTTTCCCTGCTGAGCTGTGTAAAGATTCAATTCAGCAATTAATTTTTGGGAAGATCTATATGCCATAAAGTTTATATAAATAAGGAAATCACTACATCGTCTTACAAAGAGAATACAATTCAGTAGTGGACACAAGACGAACCCCATGTCCGCAAGTCTGTGTAATGCAAAGCAGAACGTGATACACGTAGAAGAGATGGCGAGACTCATCTAATTTTTTACTGAATTTATAAAGCCGCAGATGCAACAGGAATAGGAGGCAGACCTTACCTGGAGTTTTCCTTTGCTGAACCTGCGAAGGAACATTCTGAAACTTAGTTTTCTGATTATCGAAACCCTCAGGTAGTTCAGGCTCATAAACAACCGTTAGAGCGTGGAGAAGGGTAACTGCTTTGAGGAGAACTTTGGGGGAAAAAACCCAGCGGTGCTTTAAACCTCATCTCTTCTCGGAAAAGCAAGGTGGCCTTGAAAAGAGTGGGCTTCAACGGGGCCACTCAGAGCTGTACGTGCATTTCCTGACACCTGAGGACCGAGGCTCACCCCTCTACCTGGAGGATGACAAAGGGCTGACTAGCTGCTTGGGGATTAGCAGGGGGCTCTTGAGAAGGGGGCAGGAGTGGGCCCAGTAGGGCCATCGCAGGAAAGAGAGCTGGTAGCACCCATTCGAGGACTGCCCCTTTTGGACCAAAGCGGGTCGTTGGAGGGACTCCCACAGTGTGCGCCTGCGCGAGAGACGTCTGCAGGGGCGTGAGAGTTGGGACGGGGAAAGCACAGCCGGGAGCACGAAACGCCACAGCTGCGGGCATCTCCAAGGTGGCCAGTCCCGGAATCGCATGGTGATGGAGCGAGCTGTGACCAGGTATCAGTGATGGGGGTTTCCAAAGAGCCCCCAGAGCAGCCCCATGCCACCTGCAGCATGAACAGGGGACACCAGTGCTGAATCACATCGCTAGCAGTCACTTCACATTGTCCCTGACACTTATGTTTTCCTGGGAGGGTCAGAAGCTGTGGCTGACCCACCCCTTCCCCCTGCCAACGGTCTCAGTCACACCCTGCTTCCCACTAGCTCCTCGAACAGGGCCAGTTCCCCTCCGCCTTGGGGGTTTTTGCCAGAGCCTCCTTCTCCGCAGGTGACGGTCTTTCCTGGGGCAGTCGCAGACCCCTCCCTCCCTAGTCAGGCACCTAACTACTAAATAGCGTCTCTTCTAAGCGGCCTTCGCACCTGACCTCGTAGGCCTCCTTGAAGACTTTGGCCTGCATTCAAAGTGGTAAGTGAAGCCAAAAGAAGGCAACATGATTCGATTAAAACATTTTTTATTTCTCTTCACAGTCTGTACAATTTATACACAGAGACAGGAACTTAGCCAGGGTCACTGCATCCCCCATAAATATAAAGTTTTCTCTATGTAATATGGAGGCTGTAGCTCCCTGAATGGGGGGCGTGACAGACACATGGAGAAAGGTTCAGACCCCGCTGCGGGGAAGCAGAGTGCAGGGGCGGGGCTGGGGCGTGCAGGCCCGCTGAGTGCGAGTGGGTGTGGTGGGCAGAGCGCTAAATGACCCCCATGGCCCCCACCCCTTGACTGTAAGCAGGACCCTTGCACATGATGGGGTACCACTCCCATGGCTGGCTTACACTTACATTTACTTTGCATTTTTATAAAAAGAGGACAAGCCCTTTACAGGAAGATGAAGAGTCAGAAGGATGCTTTTCTGTCGGCCTCAAAGAAGCAGCAAACTGAGACGCTGAGAGAGGTCCCCTAGCAAAGAGCTAGTGTCGGTGGTGATGGTCCCCGTGAAAGCGGGGCTTCAGTGATCCATCCGCGTGAGCTTGGATGAGTACCCCAAGTTCCTGGTGAGACCACAGCTGCAGCCAACACCCTGATTTCGGCCCCTGGGTCCTGAGCAGCGAAGTCAGCTACTCCGTGCTTAGGTTTCTGACGTATAGAAACTGAGATAATAAATGGCTGTTGTTTTAAGCTACTCCATTTGTTGTGACTTGTTACACGGCAATAGGAAACGAATGAGGTTGGCAAGCAAGCTTTCCACGGCGGGCATGTTAGATTTAAGGTGCACGTCCCACATTCCGCAGGTGACGCCGAGCAGGGAGTTTGTCACGCAAGCTGGATTTCAGGGGAGAACAGCGCACAGGGTCCTGGAGCCAGTATTTCAGACTAAATGGGGAGGAGAGACGGACAGTGGCCTCATTCCGTGAAGCTGACTCAGGCGATGAAAGGAAGAAGAGAAAATGTACCGGCTGTCTAGGAACTCGGTGTTTAGAGAAAGAGTATTTTCTTAACTGAATGTAAGATGCTACCCCAGAAACCTGCTTTAATAACAACACTTTCCAGCAAGAGAGAAATGGGACAATTGCAAATCTTCACCTTAATTCAGTGAATTCTATCTTATCAATTATTATTTTATCATGCTAAAAATAGGTGCTGGCCTATTTTTTCTAATTATTGATTTTTTTCCCTCCTTTAAATTTGATTTAACTAGAGAAATCAAGTAATTTTTTTTTTCTTATCTTGCCTTTGATAGCATTACCTTCAGAATTCTTTTAGCCCACCTGGCAGTTCCGCTGACCGTGAGTTTCCACACCGAGAACTGCAGAACTAGTGAGCACTTTATCTAAGCCCCTTTATCTTAAATACGGGGAAACTGGGAGCACAGAGATTTGCAAATGCTGGTTAAAAGCCATGGCTGGGGATAAAAATCTGCTCCCCGGACCATGGGCCTGTGTTTTCCTGCTGCTTCTCTGCAAATATGACAGATTCTTTCCTTCGGGAAGACGGAACGACGGACGTCTGTGTAACCAAGGCAAAGCTGGCTTTACAGTATTCCCATGCCTTCATTAGATCAATGAAAATAAATGTATCTTTTACCATCACCCAAGCAACTGACAGGGGCCCCATAACGGGTTCGGGCCCTGTTCAGAGTACTTGGGGGCAACACCCCAAGTAAAAACATTCTTGTGGAATCTGCACTTCCATGGACCCTCAGTGCTGGGTGTTAGTGCTGGGCCCTCCTACTGTCCCGTTGTTGGTCCTGGGAAGTAGTGGTTATAAAATGCTTTTGAAAATTTGGTGCACTTACAGATTATTCTCTTGTTCTTTGCGGACATGGCAGTGAATCAGAGAAACATGGAAAGATCAGAACCGTTGATAACCGGAAGAAGAATGTCCTCAGCCTCTGTCTGTGGGTGACAACAGCTTCTTTGATACGGCGACATTGTTTTCCCCATGTGAAACCCGACTGAGCAGCCGTGGGTCAGCATGTGTTTTGGGTGGAAATAGGGATAGTCGGCCCAGGTCATTCTATCAGGGCATCTTGGGTTCAACTGGGGCCGTGCCGTGAATGACCACAGCCGTTCACAAAGGGACTTCCGCTGTGATTTCCGGTTATGACACAAGTACAGAGTATGAGTCCCAACAAGTTGAAGAGGTCTCCACTTCAAGTGGATTATCATCTATGAAGAGAGATTCGATTTTATTTCTTATTTTAACGTGAGGAAGGGGCATTTGATATTTGCAACCAAATCCATCCTGTGGGTCAGTCTGGAGATCAGATTTTTTCATCCCTGTTAAAAACCAAGTAAGGTCTTTTTGAACATAGTCATCCCTAGATGAATACAGTGGAAATAATGAAGTTTCTCATTGCATAGTCTCAGGTTTTGTTTTACAGCCACTGCGCATAATTAGTAGTTATGCAGGGAGAAAAATAAAGCTTAGAGCGCACCAGGCTCCGTTCATTTTCGTGTGTGGAACTGGTCCTTGTTCTGTTGCTGGAACTCAGCATTACCGACTGGTGTTTTACTTGGCTTGGTAGCATTTTTATTTAAATAAATGCAGAAATTTAGGAAACATAAAATACAAGGGTCACTGTATTCTACATAGTTCAGGGGGAAAAACCCTTAAATATCTAGCCATATGTATTCTAAATATTAGCTAAAGGCTAAATAGCCCTTTATATAGTCAAGTCAGCAAAATCATACTGAGAAATCATTTTCTTGTGCTTTTATAAAATACCTGTTATTTCAAAGTGCAAAAAATAAATATATTACAAGATTTTAGAGAAATGCTACATATGTCTTGTCTCCAGTAATGTAGACACTACGAAATGTACACGAAAACAGTGGGCCATTCTCCAAAGTTTTGAAAGCAACTCAGATATGATAAAAAATGTTTCTTTAAAAATGAAAACTATAAACTTAATTTATTTCTTAATCAATTAAGGAATTTTGAAAAAGGTAACTAAAGGGTATTGGACTTTATAAGAGTCTCAACTATGGCGTAATTAGCATAATAGATACTATGACTATTGATATGTAAAATAGTGTGCATATATATTCATCAAAGAAGAAATTGCTCTGGTGCACATCTCTGATAGTTTCTGTTCTTTCTTTCTTTTCCTTTTTTAAAACATCATGTATGTATGCATCTTTTCCTGTCCTGGATGTGTGAAGAGGTGTGGCCCAGTAGTTTAAACACACACCTGAGAGTCAGAGGCACCTGGACTGGAGTCTTAGCTACGTCGCCCGCCGGCTGCGCGACTCTGTACACGGGGACAGTAAGGCTGTTTACCTCACAGCTCCACTGTGGCCAGTTTACTTTCACCGAAGATGCTGTAAGGGTTCCCTCGTTCTCATTCCAGGAAACAAGGGTGATGGATGAGCTGGGGTGACAGTAGGTGACATCCGCAGCGGCTCACGGAGCTTCCCTCTAAGTGAACCGTCGTCATATAATATTTAATTTTAAAGTGTGACAATATAACACGTTTATTCGAGAACAGTTTTAGCTGTTCCTATCACATCATATAAGCATCCTTTAAAAAAATCCTTTCTTCTTCCCGCTGGAGTGTTAATTGCAAATATTCTGGTATGCCGATCGATCTGATGGCTTTCTGTTTGCAGTTTGTACCCATTCATTAGGTTAAAGTCTGAACTTTATGTTTCCTCTGACTGAGAAAAACAAAGAGCCCTCAAACTCCATCAATGTTTACCAAGAAAATGGGAAATTCTTTAAAGCTTATTGTAGGTTCCATTGTTGGGAAACAAACATGGCTACCTGGAAATACATGGAGAAGGCGGAGAGGGGTCAGGTCATAAAGCTGTGATAGCCAGGAGTCTATGACCTGCCTGGTTTCAGGTAAACAAGTAGACTACCTTAGCAAGACCAATTTTTTGGAGGGGGAGGTCTGGTAAAAAACAAGCAAACATTCTTTGCCAGAGCAAAGATAAGAGACTAATCACCTTTTTCCTCTTGCAAAGCTATTTTTATTCCTGTTCTAGTCTACTTATTAAATAAATCCGTGATATGCTAACACTTCTGTGCATTTTAAAAGGGTCTTTTGGTTTAGCCTTTAATGATGAGAATTCAAGGAACATCCCTGAGGGAAGATGTATTCCACAGGTGGGGCCCCTTGGTATTTGTCAGGCCACACCACCCACTCGTGCGGCCTGTCTGGTGTGCCCCTGGCACCCAACAGAGATGCTTTCCCCTAGGCACAACTCTGGAGTACAGAGGGGAAGTCAGCCATAGCCCATGAATTGTCCCTAGTCATTGCTGTCCTTCAATCACAATATGTTCCAAGTTATGGCGGTTTATTGGGACGTCACCCAATTGTAAGTCAAGAAGCATCTGTACATGTAAGCGTATTTTGGGAAAAGTCAAGGTGAAGATGAGTGCCAAGAATACAACTCAGTGGTTACAAACCTTTCAGTGTGGCTTATTTACGTGATAATAATAATAGTGTAATAGTTAACTTTTTATGTCAACTTGGCTGGGCTATGGGTGGCCAGAGATTTGATCTAACATTGCCTTGGCTGCTTTTCCGAGGCTATTATTGCATGAGATTAACATAAATCGGCAAACTTGGAGCAAGGCAGATTGCCCTCCACAGTGTGGACTGGTCTCATCCAATCAGTGGAAGGCCTGAATAGGCCAAAAGAGCCCTCTCCCTTGAGCAAGAAATTATTCTAGAGCAGATATCCTTCAGACTTGAACTACAACTTTTTTATATATAACTAATTCACGTTTATGTATCACTTCACATTGAACTTGATAACTTATAATAAAGTGACTTCCAGTATAGTATCTCATTTAATTGCCAGAAAATCCCTATGAAAGAAATAGAAAATTCCTATGAAAGAGACTGAAATGTATAGACAAGACAAAAAGGGGTGAGAGAGGTTGTCTGAGTTGCTCAAAACCCTTCAGTCAACGAGTGAAAGAGACTAGATTGGAACTCAGGACTTCAGGCTTCTAGCGTAGTTTTGATTTCACTAGATTAGCTATGTAAGGGAGGCGCTTTTGATAATCCTGGTGCTCAGGCTGCGCTTTGTAGGAGGACAGAAAAGAAAGGTGATGGGGGGAGTTGGACATCAGTCGACTTAAGATTCCCCAGGTGGTTCCAATATTTGGAATGTTTGGAAAAGACTCGTTCTTTTAATCACGAGGTAGCCCGACAATGACCTCTTTGTAGAATGTGTGTCTAAGGCAGCACTAATACATATTTTCACAGTTTCTTACCGTGAATTGTATTCACAGACATGGTGACTATTATCCCTAAACAGAAATACATAGAATTAAGTGTAATCAGCAGGTTTTTATCCATGAAATCACATATACAAAAATATGTGAAAAATAAATCAATACTTATAAGCTCTATGAGATCACTGATTAAATTCTTAGCATCCTAATTTTGGTCAAGCGAGTTATCAAGAAAAATTCAAAACAAAAATTCAATTCCTGAAAAGGCTTTTTTTTTTTTTTTTTTTTTTGCCAAAACTTCTGTTTATTTCTTTTGGGAACTGCTTTCAAAGTTAGCTACTTATCTCATTCTCTTATTATCATCTCTCCTCCTTTTCTGTCTTTTCAAAGGAAATTTTGCTAATAAGATCAGAGGAAAACAAGCAACTTCGGCTATCAGCGGGTATGAAAGAAGGTCGTGGATATCAAATGTGCCCTGTGTACTTTCTGTAAATCGGGAATCCAGGAATTCAGGTCTCATCTGGCAGGATTTTTTTTTTGTGCCCAGTAGGCCAAGAGAATCCAATTCAGAATACTCCAGGAAGTCTGTCCACATTGGAACCAGAGACCAGCACGATAATGCTTTTGAGGTAGTCCAAGTGGAAAGTTCAGTCCAGTGTCCAGGTTGCCCATCAGGTATAGGTGCGTTATCAACAACGAACTTCAAAGCTCTTGGCTCTGGTCAAAGGGGTAAGTGTGTTTAAAAAATAGTAAAAATACAAACCTTCTTAATGGCTCTGGGCAGGTGGACCCTCCGAAAGAGCCAGAAGTTTGTAGCAAAGAGGATAGAAATCTGTGAGTGCAACCAGAGCAGGTTAGTATCTTGCAAACACCAAGCAGAGAGTAAGGCCGCAATTGAATCCTTGCTCGCTTCTGATGAGCTCTTCAGGGTCATTGGCCACTGAGGTTCTAACATGTAAGGGAATAGCGGTGAGAACTCCCAGACGGCTTATAAAAATGTCTCCCTGACATATCAACTATTTTCAAAGAAGTTTGGGGAGAGGGGGCATTTTTGTTCTTTTCTTTCTTTCTTTTTTTCCTGTCCCCAAGTATATCTGGGCAGGTCAGTTTCATTCTTTTAAGTACAAACAAGTACCACCAGTCACATTTCAGCATCAAGGAAAACGCATCTGTGTCCACAGCCAACCTCGCCCAGCCAATCTGACATGTGAAAAGTTACTATCCCAGAAAACGTACCCAGTGCCGCCCTCGGAGCGCATGTTAGCGTGACCCATACGGGTAAATCTGCCTTTTAGTACGGGTGTGACTAAGCTCTCTTCAATGCGATCCAACATAAATTGGTTTTGTATGCTACGCTGCTCTCAGGGGACTAGGGATTATAGAATTGGCATTGGACTCAGATTTCCAAACATGTTCTCTTCTTGGCTCTGCTGCTAAGCATTGTGCACTTTAAATGCTCTATGTCTCAATTTCCGCGTCTATTTCTAAGTGGACACGAATATGCCATTTCGGCCGTACCGCCAGAGGGCAACTGTGAAAGTTCTTCACCAAAAACGAAGGGTGAGCCATTATCTTTCTAAAAGTGCACCTTTCCCTCTGCGGAAGAAGGTAGAGAAATCTGCCAATGGCCTGCCCCACGCTTTTGAAATCGCAGCAGGCACGCATCAGAACATACATTATTTATGCATGATTTAACGAATACTCGTGTGTCTTGTATTAATTATTAGCATACAAAATTTCTCCTGATTCCTAAAGATAATGAATGAGACTTCAAAGTGACTCTGGCTAGCGGCAGGTGGTTCCAGCCATGCTTCCGGAAGCCTGAGGCCGGTGTGTTTGTGTCCCTTTCTGCGGTTGAGGACTCTTAGGCACAACAGCTGAGGAGTCCTCCTACTGCATCAAGTTCAAACTCTTCCATTCGGCGCATGAGGCCTCCCATAATGTTGGGCCTAATTGTCAATTAGTTTTCATTTTCTCTGCATCCACGCCAATCCATATCCGGACTGGTCTCTCTCCTCCTACCCGTTGCAGAACGACTTCTGGGGGGCATCCGGCCTTTCATAAACAGTCTGTTCCACAACACACGAGCATCATCCCTTGAGTTAAACTTGCTTTATCTGAGGTACTTAGAAAAGAGACCTGTGTGTGTGCGTGCGTGCGTGCACATGCGTGAGAAAATGAAAAGATTTTCATCGATGCCAATCCTTGGACCCTCCATTCTACGACCTTAGTTCTCAAAGATACTTTTCTACATTTTCCTCTAAAACTTTATAATTTTACATCTTCCGATTCAATCTATGATTCATTTGGACTTAATTTTTGTATAAGGTGAGAAGTTTTACATCAAGGTTTATTTATTTATTCGCTCTGCTCAGCGTGCCTCAGTGGTGCAGCCCATTGTTGAAACATACCCATCTCAGCTCTTGGGATGTTGATTGTTTAATAATTAAAAGAATGCTATTTGCTTATAACATTTAACAATGGAAAGAAGCTGCAAGTGACTATCTGTTTTTATTAATTTGGAGAAAGAAACATTTCCATAGAGTAGTAGTCAAAGGAACAGAAATTAAAACTACACGACACAGTCTTCCTCCTCCACTTCTTTCTTTTTTTTTTTTTTTTAAGATTTTATTTATTTTATCTTTAGAGGGGAAGGGAAGGAAAGAGGGAGAGAAACATCAATGTGTGGTTGCCTCTCGTGCGTCCTCTGCTGGGAACTGGCCTGCAACCCAGGCATGTGCCCTGACTGGGAATCGAACCGCGATTCTTTGGTTCCCAGGCCCGCGCTCAATCTACTGAGCCACACCAGCCAGGGCCTCCACTTATTTCTTTGTCAGTGCCCCTCCTTTCTTTATGAGGATGGGAGCTTCTCGTCCATGTCATTTCCTTCTCCCTAAGGAACTTCCATGGCTACTGACAAGGCAGATCTACTGACAACAATCCTCTCAATTTTGGCTTGTACTCCAGTTGAACTTAGGCACTACTGTGAATAATTGGGTTTCTCAGCATACATTCTAACTCGAAGATAAGCGTTCTCTTCCCTTCCTTTCTCCTTCCCTTTCCATCCTTCTTTACTCATGTGCTCTGTTTGCTTTGTGTACTCAGAAACGTAAAAATGTAGTTATCTACAGCAAAATCAAATGTGTTTTTAATAATTTTAGAACTGATTATTTAAAAACACTGAACACTCTTAAGCTGAAACAGAAACCTAGAAAAACCACTACAAAGGTATCCTTGAAAAATTAAAGAAACCAACTGAAGGAATGTAAATGGAGTCAATTAGGTCATTGCAATTACTATAACAAGCAAAAGAACAGTTTTAATATTGTTAGTTGGCTGAGGGTTCAATCTTTTTAATTCTCTCTCTCTCTCTCTCCTGGTCAGTGCCATGAGGAAAACTTCCTGTAATCAATTTCGTTTTCTCACCACAATTACACTTGTGGTGGTAACTAATCAAACTAGAGGAACTACACTAGAACAACCGTAACTACTTCTGTGCCACGCAGGAGAAGGACATCAGTAATTATGCCTGATGTTGATCTGGGGGTGTATTCTCCATTATATGTGATGTCCCCAGATCTATTTCTTCCTAGTTCCATATTTTCCTATTAATTCTTTTGGTTTCTAGGACGAGCATGCACTTTCCCTGGAAGTGCTGAGAACACAGGACTAACCGCCGTTCTGGTTACTGTCATGGTCGCCCCGTCTGCTCTAGGTCCACCGGCAGATGCGGTGAAATCCCAAAGGCTTACTTCTTCTAAATGTATAGGCAGTCTCTTCTTTCTGGGGTAAGCTATCACTACTATAATTTTATAATTCTCCTGGCATTAACTTATATGCTTTATGTTATTGTTTTTAATCTTGTATTTATTCAATGGGGTGTGCAGAAATTTTAGAAATTAAGGTAATAAGCAATAATCTTATTTCAAGTTTGTTCTAGTGAATCAAAGATAAAGCACTTGAAAAGAGTTTATGCAACTTTTTTTCTATGCCGCCTCATTGAGCTTTCCTGGTATTCCCAAGAAGGTGGACTTATGTGCTTAAAATAAACTGATAACAAGAATTTCTTTTCTTTCCCTGCCTCCTTCTCCCTCTCACCTCTCTCTTTGCCTTTGTTCCCCCCCCCCATCCCCCCTCCACACACTCTTAGTATCTTAACGTTTCTTTGCTGCGGAGGACACTCAAAAAGAAAAATAAAGCATCTTCTTTCTCCATGTTCACCCCATTCCCTAAACGTCAGAAATCCTCATTATATTTTTTAAGGTCTGCATTTCCCCAAGTAAGAAACACATTCCAGAGACAAATGCACACCATTTGTTTTCAGCTAAACTATTTTAGAGAGCTAGGCCGTGGGAGGCGGGTTTCAGTGGGAGCGGAAGATGTAGCTGGCCCCGGAGAATGAAGTTACCTGACATGTACTCAAGGGGGTCTGGCAACCTGTCTGATGGAGCATGTCACCCTACACTGGGAATGGGATTAAAGAGTGCCATGCAGGGCCAGCGCAGGTCAGTGGGGACAACCGGGGGGTGACACGAATCTCCGAGTTTGCTTAAACTTGGGGAGAACCAGGGCCTGAGGGGCCGTCAGCATCATTGCGGAAGTGCAGCAATTTGAAGCTAAAGGAGCGGTGATGAGCTGGAAATAGTGGTGGCCGACTTCTCAGACACATGGACTGGGGATTTTTTATCTTTCATGGGAAAGAATTCCACTATTGGCTGCATTGAATTTATGGCCAGCAAGTTATGTAGAGTTTTGGAGGATATTTGATTTAGAAAGATGAATCAGAATAAAATTTCTTAGGCTTGAGTAGTATGGAGTAAAATTAATACCAGTTATGTATGGGATAAACTTGGGATTATTTAAAAAGCTTCATGCCACATGTATTTCTAAGAAAGACTAATTCTGACACTACCACTGGGGGGAGTTAATTTTGAGGTCATGGGTGTTATCACCGTGTTGGAATATGGATGGGCAGAAGCGCCTCTACCTAAACCCTGTGCATTTGGGGACCGCCAGTGGACCGTGGCGGGACTAAGTGTGAAGGGAGCTTGTAGAGTATTTCAAGAACTGTGAGCAGATATACAGTGATTGATGTAATGGTCAGTAAAGGAAGCAAAATTAGCCTTTTGGAATGAATTTCTCTGCGATTTCCAAGAGACGACTGAGAAATAAGGGGGAAAGAAGAGAATATTTAAGTCCCCTATCTCAGGCTCTGAATTTCAAAATAAACCTTTTTATCTGAAAGAGGGACTCACACCAGCCAATGTCCCCCACATCTTAGGGAAGTGTTTTTCAAAATGCCTTTTCAACCTGTGCGTGAATCATGAAATCCATTTGGAGAGTCACAGCCAGCATTTTTCCTAATTTTTGTTGAATTGATTGGGGGTGACATTGGGTAATAAAGTTATATGGGCTTTGGATGTACAATTCTGTAGCACGTCACCTGTATGTTGCATTGCGTGTTCAACACCCGAAGCCGAGGCTCCTCCCATCATCATTTATCCCTCCTTTTTCCTCCCCTACCTCCCCATCCTGCTTTCTTCTTTTCCTCTGCTCATCACCACACTGTTGTCTGTGCCTATGAGGGTTTTTTTGCTTAATCCCTTCCCCTATTTCACCCAGTCCCCCAACCCCCAGCCCTCTGACAGCTGTCAGCCTGTTCTCTAAACCTATGAGTCTGTTCCTATCTTGTTCATTAGATTCCACATATAAGTGAAGTCCTACAGTAGTTGTCTCTCTCTGACTGGTTTATCGCACTTAGCATAACCTTCTCCAGGTCCATCCATGCTGTTCCAAAAGGTAAGATTTCCTTCTTTTGTATGGATGAGTAGTACTCCCTTGAGTAAATGTACTAGTTTTTTTATCCACTCATCTACTGATGGGCACTCGGGCTGCTTCCAGATCTTGGCTATTGTAAAGAACGATGCAACAAAGAGAGGATCAGGGTGCATATATTCTTTGGAATTAGTTCAACAAGCATTTTTTAAAAACGCCAAGTGAAGTTCCTGGAATGAAATGAAAATACATGACGATATCACATGTAGTCAGAGTCTGTATTGTTTTGCATGCGTTTTTTATATACCTACAAACGCTAGTGGGTCACGTTGGAAATGGTATTTCTGACTGCAGTTCAAACCCAGTGAGTCGGAGACCTCTGTCTTGGTCTGCAAACTCCTCCCGTATCCTCGGAGCACGAGAACCATTTTTACAGGCGGGCTGCAATGTTATGACTAGAAGTAAGGAAGATGGCTCTTCCAATGATGAACACTGTAAACTCTCCCAAACTGAGGATTTCTGAAGGGATAAAACTTCTGGGTTGGTTGAGAAGACATTGGAAAGAATTCACGGCTGGAGGCATGGAAATTACCTGAGGTCACGGAAAACCAGCGATGAAGAAATGGGTTGAAGGTCTCAGAGTCTGAGGCTATTTGAGTCTCAGAAGGATAAACACATAAGGCCATGTACAGATGATGTATCAGAATTATACACTTGGAACCTATGTAATTTTAATAACCAGTGTCACCCCAATAAATTAATTTTTTTTAAGAAAAGGTTCAGTGCTGTGGCTGAATGTCTGAGTTGTTTCCAACAAACTTATGATCCAGTGAGTTTGGTAAATACCAACCGCAGGGCTGGTGAAAATGTTTTTACATCAATTCCAAGACTTTGGAGACTTGTCCTTGGCCAGAGGAGGCACCGACCCAGAAAGTGTGGCTGAGGCCCAGCGGGCACAGGGAGGGGCTGCCCAGAGGAAACTCTCCACGGTGAGCTCCACCTAGTGGAAACCGAACCCCTCCCTCCAACTGTTTTGAACTTGAAAAGCTCATTAAAGCAGGGAAGGCGGGGGAAAGGGGGTTCACTCCAGGAGAGAGGGGAGGTAGGAATGAGAGATGGTTTTAAAGACCCGACTTGGTGCTCTATCAGCTAGACAGGTGGGGACTTAACACAGCCACTCAAGGCTTGGACGTGGCTTTGTCTTCCGTCAAGCCTCAGGGGGTGTGCTTCCCCAGACCCTTTGAGATCCCAATACTTGGCTGTTTAGACAGCCCCTCCTCGTTCACCATCCGAGGGTGGCATGAGCCCTAACACAGAAACTCTGCGGAGTATCCTGAAGCTGAGTCAGGACTGTGAAGGCTCAACCAAGGTGAAGAGGAACATTTCAGAGACCGTGGTCTAAGATTTCGAGGAAACCTAGAGGGAGTTTACCTTGCTTTGCTGGGAGGGAGGTTGGACAGATTAAGCAGACCACTCTTGCAGCTGTGGAAGCTAAAAACGTCAGAGCAGCGGAAAAGCTTTGGGGGCTGAGCCTGAGATCAGCGGAGAGGAGCTCAGGAGCCAGCTTGAACTCTGTTTGAAGCCGCAGGGCCCGAGAGATGGGTGGCAGTTTTCAGAATTCCAAAGTAGTATCGATGTGGCCAAAAGAGCAACAGTGAAGATGGTCACAGTCCTGCAGCATAAACGGGGCACTTTCCCTGGTTTTCCGTCACCACGGAAGCCGAGACATTTTGTGTGATCCTGTGGAGGGGACAACTTCCAAAATGACCGACGTTGAATTTCCTACCTGCCAGGTGGGTAGAGGCCCACCGCAGCTTAGCTGTGGTTTGAGACAATCACAGGATGTGAAAGTTTGCAAGCCTGGTGTCGTGGAGTGAGATCACACGCAGACAACACACATGGGAGTAACATGTAAGTGTAGTTTTTCAATGCGCTGAGTCCTCGTCTCAGATAGATTCCTACCCATGAAAGAGCATGCCATCCCCTTAACCTGTTACTATTTAAGAGGAAGAAAGCTGAATGGCTGGGTAAAGATGGCATCATCTTACAAACAGCAGACATACAGGGGTGGACAAAAGGGGGTTTACAGTTCTGAGTACACGGAACGCAGTGTATTCTTGTATTGTTATTTATTAATTACTGTACTATTTTCCATACGGATAAATGTAAACCTCCTTCGGCCCACCCCACACAGACAGCCCTCAGAGATGCTGGAGGTTTGGTTTCAGACCGCTGCAGTAAAGGGGGTCACGGTTGTTTTGCTGGTGGAGGGTCTTGCCTTTGATTCATCAAAAACACAGCATCCGTGAAGTGCAGTAAAGCAAAGCACACCGAGGAGGCACACCCGTACACACCTACCTTTGGGCGGAGCCAGCCCTGCACGCTCCGGCCTTCTTACTGACCTCTGACGAAGTGAATTTGTACTTAGTCAGGTGAATGTCCAAGGCAGGCACCACGGGAGCATGATGCCAAAATTTAAAAACTTGACTATGGAATTATATTTATTTATTTTTATTTTTCTTAAAAATTTTAATTGTATTTTCCCATTACCATTTAACCGCCTTATACCCCCTCCCCACTGCAATCACCACACCGCTGTGCGTGTCCATGAGTTCTTTCTCCTGTTTGCTCCATCCTTCCACCCCCTAGCGTGCCCCTCCCCCACCCAACGCCTGTCACCTGCTCTCCGTGTACCCGTCTGCCTCTGCTTGGCTGGTTAGTTCAGTTTGTTCATTAGATTCCACACGTAAGTGAGGTCATCTGGTATTTGTGATTTCACTTATATCTGAGAACCTGTTATCATTTGTATCAATTCACTTTCTGCGTGGCAGCTAGGAAAAAAAATAGTTTGAGTCCATGTCCTTAGGGAGCTTACAATCTCAATTTCTCAACTGAAGGGGGGGCAGCGTGCGCGACGCCACAGGGGCTTCCTCGCGGGACCGTGGGAGCTCGTCTACAGCCCCCCACCAGCCACTCTCTTACCCCCGCAGTCACTTCTCCCGAACTCTGACATGGCTCTTTCCTACTTACCCTGAGGAATCTGCCCCTTGGAACAGCTCATCGGTTAATAGTAGTGTTCTCGTTTCATCAGCAGGAGATGCCTCATTTACCAACGTAAATCTTACTTGTACTACCAAGGTTTTTATTTTTACTTATATTTTTCTAAGCATTTCTCTGAGATACAAACCACAGTGATCTATGTTGATAGTTGTGCATCGTTTAATGACAAGGACACGTTCTAAGATTTGTGTCCTTAAGCGATTTTGTCTTGCACGGACATCATCGCGCGCACTGACACGCACCTACGCGCTCCAGCCTGCGGCGCGCCGGGCTGTGCAGTGGGGCTCCTGCGCCCAGGCTACGAGCCTGGGCAGCACGTGGCCGTGTCACAAAGCAAGACGAGATCCGGTCAAGCGAGAGGGAAAGTGATGCCACTGAGAGTTGCAGTGACCTGGGACCCTGTTTTACAGCAAACTTTTTTTAATAAACAAAAAGAGTACACTCTAAAATAACAATAACAAGTGCAGTACAGTAAATGCATAAACCAGTAACTTAGTAGTTTATCCTTAGCAATTATTCTGTACCGTATGTAATTGTAGGTGCTGTACTTTCACAAGACCGGCAGGGCGGTAGGCTGGTTTACACCAGCGCCACCGCACGCACATGGAAATGCGCTCTGCTGCCGCGTAAATACGGCTAGCAAGTCACTGAGTGTCAGGAATATGTCAGCTCCATTATAAACATAAGGGGCCACCATCAGACGCACAGTTCGACGTTGCTCAAAATGCCATTGCTTAGCTCTAAGAATTTATTCATTTCATGATAATTTATGGCATACTTATTTTATAAGTCAGGATTGAATTGAATTGACATGCGCTAAATTAAGCAGAAATATTAATTCCACAGCAGGAGTCACTATTAACAGCGATCTTCTTGTTTTCACGTGGGGCCTAGGGGTAATGCTGAACCGTGCTTTTGCCAGAAGTGCATGGTACTCCGAAGAGCCTGGACTGGGCTATTGGCCAAATTTAGAAAATAGATGATGACAAAAAAAAGAAGGAAAACTTAGATGGGAAAAAAAGGAGAAAACTCTTGTCCAGTCTGGGATGTAACTTCTATATAATGGAGTTTTAGCTTCTTTAAAGATTTTGTTTATTAATTTTTAGAGAGAAGGAAAGGGAGGGAGAAAGAAAGGGTGAGAAACATCAATGTGTGGTTGCCTCTCATGCGCCCCCTACTGGGGACCTGGCCTGCAACCCAGGCCTGTGCTGACTGGGAATCAACCAGGGACCCTTTGGTTCACAGGCCACCACTCAATCCACTGAGCCATACCAGCCAGGGCTGACGTTTTATTTTTTATTTGCTGTTGTATATTCAGTTCTTGGTAGAGTACCTGGCTCAAAATAGCTGCTTAATAAATGTACTGGTGAGTGAATGAATGAATAGGCAATGACATTTCATAATACAGTTTACTATACTTGTGAGGTACTTTTCTATTTTCTAGGGAGACACTGCTTGCTTTGCCCTGAGGTCAGGGATAAGCCAAACCATTATTAAATATGTGGCTCTGTTTGGTATAATTCTAATCAACATAAGTTGAGTTATTCCATAGTTTTTCAGTATGTGTTGGTTTTCGTAACTTCACTAGAAACTCTTTGAGAACAAAGGTATTGGTTTGTACCTTTTTGGAGTCCCAATAAAACAAGTAAATGTTGGTTTAGTTGAACCATGTTTGAATACCAAGGGATGAAGATGAAAGTTTATAGTATTCAAATAAAGGGTTAATGTAGTGGACTCAATTCCAACCTTACTAAACATACATTCTTTAGGATACGATATAATCAGTTCTGATAGTTAAATGGGCTACTTTATTATGTCTCTTTATTTTTACTTCGAGAGTTATTTTTTCTATAAGATCTAGCAGTATGAGAGTGAATAATTCAATGCAGTTGCAAAAGTTACAGAACCCTTCGAGAAAACTTCTACTTCGTAGGTGATATATTTGTTTTTGATTAAATTATTTAGAGGATCACAATATGTAACCACATAAGTGTTCAAACTCTTTTTATCAGTATCTATGTTTTTGAAAATGATAAGGTGCAGTCTAAGACCCGGGCTCCTTCCTCCACACTTCCTGCACCTTTCACCGAACCGCCAGTCAGCGAGTATTCGAGTAATGCCAGACTTCCCTTCATGATATAATGATGCTTTAATTACATGTGCAGACATTTCGTTTTTGAAGGGATTTCTTCACTCAACATCTTTGTGCCTCTATAACATTTTTCTAATAACACTTTAATATTCTACTTTTGGAATACTTTTACAATCGTGAGATACGACATTATTGCCAGAAACTGGCTATATTGCAAGGTACTAGGTCTAATTTTAAATGCTTATTTTGACTTGAACGATGTACTGCTTTGATTAAAAACATTTTCTTAATATTATGAATATTTTATTCTTGAAAAAAATGGAAGAGCCTGTTTGTAAATGGAAATCAGAAGCTCTGGGAGGGAGGCCTTTGGCAAGGCGGTTATTTTAGACAAACAACCGAATCTGTGGGAGGGGACCACACGAAGCCTGAAGGCCCTTTTGAACCCTCAAGTAGCGTCCTCCAGGGACAGTCAGCGACTGAAGATTGTTTAAATGACAGCAGTAGGGTGCCCAGTAACGCTGCTCCTCAAAGGAGGCGTCACCTTATCTGACCCCGTCTGGGAGGAGACCAGGCGCCGGCCTCAGCCCGTGGACGATAATGGCCCCCATCATTTCCATTTTTTAGCATTCAGAGCCACTTGAGGACAGCTTCTGTTTGTTTATTAGATCTTCGCAGGATGTATTCTGTTGAAAACTGAAGACGAACTTGGTCTTCAGTTGGACCGTGGCCCTCTAACAATGTGTCACTAAGGATTTCTACAGTCCTGCGATGCTTCGGGCTGTGCGGCCCACGTCCGTCACCCCCGTGGTGCGACCTGACCGTGCGCCCTCGCCTGCTGTGGTCATTGGGTTGGGCCCCAGGTGCTCTGTTTTGGCTTTGCACTAGGTATTTAAAGGATTACCCTTGTCACTTACCCTTTGGGGACATGAAAATTGTGCTTTATTTGAAAGCTTGCAGCTTTATCTCTTAAAGAAGTATAAAGTCCCACACGTGAAGAGAGCCACTGGGCCACTGGAAACCTGGGCAGCAGTCACGTCGTCCGGGTCGTGGAGAGCAAGCCTCTCAGCGAACTGTTCCCCAACGTAAAGAGCTGGCGAGAACACTGGCTGGGTTTTGGTTACTCCGCCTGTTCAGCTGAGATGCTGTCTGTCTCTTCCCCGCGAGATCCGCGGTTAAACATATGCCCTTGGCTGCCAGAGTCAACACTCATATTTTTCTTTCCATTCTGTGAGAAGAACTTCAAATGTTATTATTCATAAGAGCTTTTACTGCAGCCTGTTGGGCCGGACTAAAAACACACTTATTCCATGTCCTATGAAGAATTCCAAGCTGGAAAGGTCGACTGTTGGGTTTATCACAGTGTTTATGGAAGCGCTGATTATTTGCTTAGCGCCGTAGAGTGACTGAGATTTTTCTGAATTCATAAAATAGAACCTATTATCGTTGCAGTAATTAGCAAGTATGAATCGTTATGATTTATTTATTAGGACACAGCTTTTTCATGGTTTTCCATTCATAGTTCTGTATGGAAGAGCGAACCAATCTTCTTAAAAAGTCACAGTTTCACCCACGTTGGTGAGTGGTCGTATTTATTCATTTCCCAACTCCCCACCTTTGTTTGCCCTTTTATTTCAAAACATTTTATTGCGTCATGTTGAAAGCACCTTTGTTAGCGATAAATTAATTAATTAATTTCAAAGAAAAGAAAGGGGGAAAAAACCTCCTGGTTGTTAGATCACGAAGTTCCTACAATGTCTTCTATGGATTCACAGGAATAAATAATAAGGAAGGAATTTTTTGACAACATAAAACACAATACTTTAAAAATACCTGCTTTCTAACCCTGGCGGACTAACATGCTCTATCTTCCTCTCGTTTATTTTTATTCATTAATAAGTTCATTTAATAAAGACAGAGACGCAAAGCAGAGCAATTTATTGTCACAGCATCCAGACTGGTCACCTGCAGGGACACACAAAATTGTCCCTACTTCTGACATCAGCTGCAAGGTCAAGAGTTTCCCAAACCAGCCTCAGTTTTGATACCTTGCTGAGAAGGCTCACAAAACTCACTGAAACCTATTTTATCTGTGGTTGTGTTTGTTGCAGAGAAAGGACATAGAAAATCAGCCAAAGGGAGAGATGCCTAAGACAGAGTTTGGCAGGTTTTCAGACGCGGAGCATCCCTCTCTCCAGGTCGTGGTGAATGGCGTTATCTCCCCCTGGCCACAACGTGCAAAAGTGTGACAGAATTATGTCATCAGCCCAGACAAAGGCTCACCTGCGCCTTTGACATCCAGAGTTGTTATTGGGGTTGGATCGCATACGTCTGCATGGCTGACCTTTAGTTTCTAGCACCTTCCAGAGGGCAGGCTGACATCTTTAGTCTCCATTTCTAGTAGAGGTGGGTGTGTATCATGCATGCACCCAGCTCCCATCGTAAATCACATTGGACCGTCTCGTGGCCCAAGCTCCCAGACTAAAGAAGGGCCGCACATTCCAGGAGTCTAGAGATCAACTTTCAGTGTTAAGGGCAAAGGTTAGATCTCTCTCTGGGGAAAGCGAATTCTTCCCCACACATGTAGATACCATTTTAATTTTCACTTTGGTGGGTGTAAAATGAGGGAGGGCAGATGTGGAAAATACTTAGGACTGAAAAACAAAGAGCTAGGAAATACTATGTAGTGCTTTTTTTTTGGGGGGGGGGGTTGGAGGTGGTGCTTAATCCACTGAGTGACACAAGCCAAGGCTGTAGCACTTTTTTCCTAAGGTCTTCAGTTATGGAATTTAAAAGTGAAGGGGATATGAGCAATCAACTAATGGTCCAAATTCCTTTACTGACTTATGAGAAGATTTTGAGATGAAAAGAATTGGCTAATGTCCGTGCTGATGATGGAAGAGCAACAAGTAGGATTCAGGTTTATTTATTTCTGTCTTTGCGTAGACCTCACCATTCCCCTGCAAACATTCTCACTTTGGGTGATTTTAAGCAGTATAAAATATGTTCTGGATGATATTTTTCCTCTAGTAGTTCAATTCACTGGGGAGTGTGTTCATAACAGTTTACAGGAGAAAGAATTAGTCTTCATTTCATAGCAAAGATTCCAGGCAATCTGGAAATAATGAAAAAAAAAAATGAGAGGAAACCAGCAAAAAAAATAAAGATTGTAGATCAAAGCCATTGGGATAGCAGATGCTGTCTTATATTTCTATGAAATTCTTTAAATAAATGCATGTTCAATGTTATATCATTGGCTGAAAGAATGTCTAACACTCAAAGACACTCACATTAGGAAATATACATTGAAGAGTAGCTAAAAAATCAAGGCATTCAAGTTAGGGGACCTGACCCGTAATGTCAGTTTTATGAGAATAATGATGTCACTGTGATCAAATGACTTCTCTGAATCTAAGTGGCAGTGGGAACAAAATGAGGAGGGTGACCTGGCAGCAGCTCTCAGCCTCCTGGCATTGTCACAGGGAGTCCCCTATAAGAAGAACCCAATGGAGACTTCTGGCCAAGATGGAGGCATAGGTAGACACACTGTGCATCTTCGCACAAACAAAATTAAGGACCACAAAAATTTTAAAACAAAAAACATCCAGAACTGACAGAAAATTGAACTGTACAGAAGTCTGACAACCATTCATCCAGACCAGTAAGAGGGGTGAAGTTGGCGGCCGGCAGAGAGAGGTTGCGGCAGGAAAAAGTGGTAGTTGGTGGACCTGGGCTCGGGGTGGCAATGGGCAGACCCAGTGAGGCATGCAGGGTGGCTGGCTGACTGCGGTCACACATTCTTGTGCAGATAAAACAGGTGAAACTGGGGAGCAGGACAGATCACACAACCCAGGGCACCAGCGCCAGGAAATAAAGGCTAAAAGCACCAATTGAAAACACTTGTGGGGGTTGAGGTTCCGGGAGAGACTCCCAGCCTCACAGGAGAGTTCAGTGGAGAGACTCACAGGGTCCTAGAATGTACACAAGGCCACCCACCTGGGAACCAGTAGTAGAAGGGCCCAATTTGGTTGTGGGAAGCAGGGGAAGGGACTGGAATCCAAGAGAGAGCAGAGCAAGTGCCATTGTTCCCTCTCTGACCCCTCCCCCACATACAGCATCACAACCAAGTGACTGGGCTGCCCCACCCTGGTGAACACCTAAGGCTCCCCCATTCACTATGTAACAAGTGCGACCAGACCTCCCACCACCGTCAAAACAGGCTCAAAGGGAAGAACAGATCAAAGCCCCAGAACAAATACATCTAAGCAAGGAAGAGATAGCCAACCTATCAGATGCACAGTTCAAAGCCCTGGTGATCAGGATGTTCACAGAATTGGTGGATTTTGGTCACAAATTAGATGAAAAAATTAAGGCTACACTAAGTGAAATGAAGAAAAATGCACAGGGAACCAATAGTGATGGGAAGAAAACTGGGACTCAAATCAATGGAGTGGCCCAGAAGGAAGGAAGAAACAACCAAACAGAAAAGAATGAAACAAAAGTTCAAAAAAATGAGGAGAGGCTTAGGAACCTCCAGGACATCTTTAAACATTCCAACATCCGAATTATAGGGGAACCAGAAGGGGAAGAAGAAGAGCAACAAGTGGAAAACTTATTTGAACAAATAATAAAGGAGAACTTCCCCAATCTGGCAAAGGAAATAGACTTCCAGGAAGTCCAGGAAGCTCAGAGAGTCCCAAGGAAGTTGGACCCAAGGAGGAACACACCAAGGCACATCATAATTACATTACCCAAGATTAAAATAAAGGAGAGAATTCTAGAAGCAGTAAGAGGTAAGGGGACAGTCACCTACAAAGGAGTTCCCATCAGACTGTCAGCTGATTTCTCAAGAGAACTTCCAGGCAAGAAGGGGCTGGAAAGAAGTATTCCAAGTCATGAAAGGCAAGGACCTACATCCAAGATTGCTTTATCCAGCAAAGCTTTCATTTAGAATGTAAGGGAAGATAAAGTGCTTCTCAGATAAGGTCAAATTAAAGGAGTTCATCATCACCAAGCCCTTATTATATGAAATGTTAAAGGGACTTATCTAAGAAAAAGAAGATAAAAAATATGACAGTAAAAAGACAACAAACTCACAGATATTAACAACCTCACCTAAAACAAAAGCAAACTAAGCAAACAATTAGAACAGGAACAGAACCACAGAAATGGAGATCACATGGAGGGTTAGCAGCAAGGCAGTGGGAGGAGGAAAAGGTACAGAGAATAAGTAGCATAGATGGTAGGTAGAAAATAGGGGGAGGGCAAGAATAGTGTGGGAAGAGTAGAAGCTAAAGAACTTATGACACATGGACATGAACTAAAGGGGGGGAATGTGAGTGGGAGGGGTGTGCAGGGTGGAGGGGAATGAAGGGGGGAATGGGACAACTGTAATAGCATAATCAATGAAATATATTTTTAAAAAAGAACCCAATGGAGCCTTGCTCCCTCTCTCTAAGAAAATACACAGAAGGACTTATATGCACAATTTTCATACACTTTCAGTGAGTCCGGTGTATCTGACCCACATCCAAAAACCCAGGTGAAGACCTTACAGGATGTGGTGATTTCCCAAGTATCCTTCAGCTTTAAAATATGAGGCTGTTTTATTACATGTTACCTTAGAATCATGCAAGATTCTTCTTTTTTAAAAAAAATCAAATTGATGCAGCAGAAAATACGCAATTCTTCTCAGACCTTCCCCGGAAGTACTGACTTGAAATGCCGGGGATGGGCCCCAGCAACTCGAGTATTAACGAGCTCTCCAAACGATGCTGGTGTGTGGTTGAGTTTTGGAGCCACTGGCTGTAAGAATAAAGTGAGGAGGATTGAAGACGAAACACATGAAAGCCCGACTAGAGTTGGTTGTACCGTATGTGGGATGATAGTGCCTTGTTGGGGGTACCAGGAAAATGAAGTCACCATCACATGTGCTGTGCTCGCTCGCTCGAGATAATTTGTTGGAGTGATAATAGTTTAGGAATAAATTTGTAGTACACGAAAGCTATCAAGTTGTTTTCAGATATCACATTGGCTTCCCATAATAACCCTCCAAGCTAGAGGGCATGAAATGTGATTCCCGATCTGTAAGCAAGAAAACTCAAGATTTTTGTTGATGTTCGCCCTGTTGGAGGTAGTCTTACACTCGTCTTTCTCTGTGGCTCCTTCCTCTGAGTTCATTGTCTGGGAGAGAGACACAGACACAGTTTTTATAAACTAGATGGAGTGAGTGCTAATAGAGCTACATACAAAATCCCATAACAGCTCTGGGACGGGGCATCCCCTCGTACCTGGGGCGACCAGGAAGGTTTCAGGAGGAAGAGACACTCAGAGGCTTGCAGGAGGAATTTAGCCTGGATTTTCCAGACCCTACAGAATGTGGATTAAAGCACTCAGATGCATTCCACCCCCACAAACTGTGACTGTGGAGTCCAGTACATTCTAGCGACCATGGCATCCTGAGCTCCAAATGGATAGTCAGTCCCTCCTGAGGTGTTGAGAGCTGATGGATGGGGGAGAGGTAGGCCACTTAAATACCTGATAACAATGTGCTGGAGAGGTGTCATTCAGCTCTGCAATGATATTTATCCCAGTTTCTCAATCTAAGGTTGCAGATCTGGCTGCCCTGAACCCATGAGGCACATCTTTGTTCCAAGTTCACGAGAGAAAATGCCATCTCATGATCAGTACTTTGTGCATTGGCTTCTCCCCCAAACTGTGTTCCCTGAACCTTGGAGTGCTTGTTTGTTTGTTTGTTTGTTTGTTTGTTTTTAAAGATTTTATTTATTTATTTTCAGAGAGAGGGAGGGGAGGGAGAAAGACAGAGAAAACATCAATGTGTGGGTGACCCTTGTACCCCTCCTACTGGGGATCTGACCCACAACCCAGGCCTGCGCCCTGACTGGGGATTGAACCAACGACCCTTTGGTTTGCAGGCCAGCACTCAATCCACTGACCCACTCCAGCCAGGGCCTTCGAGTGTATTTAGAGCATGTTTGGAAATTAGTTGAAAAAAAGAAGATAGGGCATTGGCATCTGTGGATATTCACATTTACGTATTTGATTTTCTAAACAAATTTGTCCTAGAAGTCCCTTTCCTCTAGTAAATTCTAATTTCATTGAATTAGCGCAGACTCGGATACTACCCTGTGAGAGTAGTCATTCACTGGTGGTGGTGAGTCTGGCCAACTGCGCAGAATCTGCGTTTCAGCACCTCTCTGCTTTCTATTTTCATGACATACGGAAAGATAACACGAGGTGTGTGTGTGGGCTCGGTGCGTAAGAGAGAGAGAAAGAAAAATGCAAAGAAGAGGAGAACTATTGAATGTGTTATGAGAGAAACTAAAATGTTCCCAAGAAAATAAATATTGCTTTTTTATCTTTATTTTCAGTTTCTAGGCTTATATGTGTTTATTACCTCACAATTTCTAATGTATCCTGGGGACTAGTTCTTTGTCAATTATATATGTTGCAAATACTACCTATTCTGTTATATTTTCACTTTCTAAATAGTTTCTTATGCCAAGCAGAAGTTCTTAACTTTAACATCATCCAGTTTATCAACCATATGCTTCCAGGCTAATAGTGCTTTTAACCTCCTTTTAAAAATCCTTTCTTACCCCGAGATATTGAAGGTATTCTCTCTAATTATCTCCTGAACGTTTTATAATTTTGCCTTGCCCATTAGGTCATTAACCTCCCTGCAACTGATTTTACATATGGTATGAAGTCACAATTCAGGAATCTTCAGTTTCCTGGGTGGCTCTGTGGGGAGACTGGCTGGAGAGAACGCAGGGGCCTTTTGCTGCCTGGGAATCTCAGCCACAGTGCCGCTGAGCCCAGAGCCGTCCCCGTGGGTACTTAGGACAGAGCGGGCAGCGCTAACCACGGTGCATTGCATGCCCGGGGGGCTTGGGCAGACCTGGATTGAACAGTCAGATTCCGGGAGTTCCCAGCAGGCACATCCTGATTTCGTTTCCTTGCGATAATGCAACCTCTAATTTTACAGAGTTGAATAATCTTCAGACTGTACTAATGGTGTTATGACAGGTTTTGCCATATTGTGATTAGGGTTTTTGTACCTATGTCCCTTGATGAGGTGAGCTTAAGGTATTTCTTCTTGTCATTTAGTGGTATTAAGATTTTTCTACGACACTAACAATGATGATGAACACAGAGTGTGCAATACGTACCAGACTCTCTGGAAAGCGTTGTTTTATGCCCTAATTCATTTCACCCTCACAACCACTTTTTGAGGGTGGTAGCAATATCATTCACAACTTAAGTAGAGAAGAAGGATGCATGCAGATCAGTTCAGTTGCTTGCCCAGACATGGATGAACAAACAGCCATCGGAATCACTCATGAAGTTTTGCAGTCACGCGCAGCCATATTCGGTGGGTACGCCTGTCCCGCTCACCTTCCTTTGTGAGCAGATTTACGACAGACTCACTGCTTACTCCAGTCAAAGAACTACTCAGAGTTTCTATTTCTTTGGTGGATGGGGGGCGCGATGTTGTCTAGAAATTTTTCAATAACATTTTTCATTTATATCATTTTATAATCTTTAATTTCTACACCTCCTGTGCCTCTTCTCATTTTTAATGTATTTGTTTATACCAACCCTCAGGTTTTTCAAGTTTTAATTTTTCTGTTGACGCTAGGTGTTAAAATATGCTTACGGGTCTCCAAATATATTTGATTTTTCATTTTGATTATCAGATTAAAATGTAGCTATGTTGTAAACAGAGATTGTGAGTTATAAAAAACACGTTGAAATGTTCTTCCTTTCCAGACTGTGGTTGAATTTTGTAACTGTTTCTCCAGTGTTTTGTCCAACTGCGGAGTGCAGTCCATGTCCACTATTCCACACATACTTACTGTGATTTCTGGATCTTTCCTGTTCAGTATAGAAGTTATGAGAAGAGATACGTTAAAATCTCCCTCTATGACCCATGATTAACTGGTTCTTCATATATTCCTCTCATTTGTCCTCCTACATTTTGTGGATATGTTATCTGGTATGTTCCGGTTTGTCATTTTTGCCTCTCCCTGGGAGGCTGTAATTTTTATCATGATGGAGTTTTTCTTTATACTCATAAAAATGCTTTTTTTGAAGTTTATTTTTCTGATACTACTAGAGCCTCACCAGCTGCACTTTCATCGGTTTAAATGTGGTGTATCTTTTTACCAGGCCTTGACTTTCAAACTTTCTGTAACATTTTTAGATGTAGCATTCACAAGCAACCTATATATCTGAATTTAGTTTATCAATCCATTAGGATAAATTTTGACTTCATCGTAACATTTTGCCCATTTTATATTTGCTATGGTCACTAATATTTTTGAATTTATTTCTAACCTTTTATTTTGTCCATTTCACTTTTCCTAAGTTTCCTTTCCTTTCCCTTTTTTGCTACTTTGAATTAATTTTTATCTTTTTACATTGTTTTGTTCTTGGAATTCATGGTCAGATTCTCTTTGAGAATGCGCTGGGGAATCATTAGAATTCTCTTGCATGGTATTAAGTAATACTCCTCTTAGATATTTGGATGGTCAGTCTGAGAAATGATTCATATTCAGAAATTGGACAAGAGATGGTCATTTTACCAGAGAAGTTTCCACAAGTTCATGATCATCTATCCTGATTTTCTTTTGGTGTGTGAACTATGCAGTGCCCTCTTTGGCCGCTCATGTATCTTATCTCCAGAACATCTGGTTTCCACTCAGACCTCCTTGCCATTTACGATAAGTATACTAATCTTGCTTCTGAGCATTAGTCTGTATCAACTGGACTCTGATTTCAGAATTCTCCCATCTCTGTCGACACCAGGCTTCCAGAGCTGCAGCACACCTGGCTGCCGGCGACAGCTTCCACTGCACTTCCTACTAAGGCTCATGCCTCCTGACTTCTATCATTTCAGTAAGTGGAGCTCTCCCACGGACAGAGATGGCCAGTGACTTTGTGGTCTCACGCATTTTAGCCACGCCGGCACGCCCACTTCTCTGAGCCTTTTCATTTCTTCTTCTACCATCTGCTCTGGTGGGTACAGCATTTCTACATCACGTACTGTGCGCCTGATGTTTTGCATACTTCTGAGAGCCATCTAAGGAGTGTGTCAGCATAGTCCATGGTTCTTGCCAAGGTGTTGTCTCCTGCATCTCAGGAAATTGCTCCCATTTCAAAAAGCTATGCCTTGTGCAACTTTATGTTCTATCCTTGATCCGTGACATACATTGGCTTGCACTTCCCCTCCCCCTCTTTGTAGGCCTAGTACTTCCCCAGCTGGGTGACTTCACCCAAATTACTGATCTGATGAGCAAGAGAAGAGCTGGGGACAGAGGTAAGGTACATGTTGTTTTGCAAGACAAAGTTTTCTGTATCAACTTGAGCATGGAAGATGCTAGTCTTCAATTGGGAAGAGCGGGCCACTTCCACGGGATATTTCGGAGGAATCTGGAGACTCAGTGTATTCTCCTGCACCAACCCAGATAACCCAGTCCACATCTCAGAGTCCTGCATCTCCCTAATTATGGACCTGACCTTGGCATAACAGACTGGCCGGACTTGACAACGCAAACTTCTCTTGAACTCTGTTACCCTTATAATTAACGTCTAGGCCTCCTCCACGGCATTTCTTTTCTTTTCTTTTTTGCATTCCACAACAGGAAACAAGAGACTGTTTATGCAATGCCAACAAGGCTCTCATTTCACACTTTGCCTTTAACTGGAGATTTGTACCCCTGAGCTTTTCCTTGTCTCTCTCCGGTGCACCGTACCTCCCCAAAATACTCAACTGACCAGTAGCCCTTGCTAGTCTCCTCCTGCCACGCCTCCCTTGACCCTGTGACAGGGAAACTACTGTGCCTCCCGTTCACCTGCATCCCACCCCGGTGCATGGCGGCTACAGATTTTAACAGCGACACCCATACAGCATGATGGGGACCATCTGTTGTCCTCTAACCCCCAGGATGGTGTCCTGATTGCCAACAAACCCATGTTAGAGTCTGCTTCTGGGGCCCACTCCTCATATCGAGTGTCTTACATTTCCTGGGGACGCATGCTCTGACGTGGAGGTGGAGTGTGAGATGTTTCCTGTGGAGTGTGGTTTGCGGGCAGAGCGGGGCTAAGGCTCTTCTGCTTCCTGTGCAGTGGACACCTGGGGGCGTGCTCACGTGGCACCTGGACTGGTCTGATGGCCCCTGACACGTCCGAGGTCTGCAGAGAGGCCTAGAAGTTTGCCTCTCTCTGCTTAGCTGAGTTTCTCTCCCTTTCCATATAATCTCAGCACCTCTTAAATTTCTCAGTCCTCTTAAAGATTAGGCCCAACGTGTCAGCATCCCTTCCACTGTAGTATGTTGGTCCCAGTAGCCAGAGGACAGCCCCACTTCAAGGGGAAGAAACACACACCTTACCTCTTGGTTGGGAGAGTGTCCAGGAACTCGTGGCCCTCCTGAATCTGTCACCAATACTCTGGGAAACAGGAACATCACGGAACAGGTGGAGGAGGGTGGGGAAGAGGGCGAAGTCGAACTGCAATGCAGGGGCCGCAGGAGTCTCAGCTCACCCAGCGGGGGACTCTGGAGCGAGAACAGCCATTTAGAGTTGTCCTGAACCATGGCGGGGAGGTCGGGTTTGCGTGTGGCTCCCACGGGCCAGTCATTTGACATGGACTGTCCTTGAGAAGGCGAGGCACGTGACTTTGTCTGAGAAAGCTCCCTTAGACCCAGGGCTAGTCTTAGAGAGGATTTCAGTCAGGGTTATGATCAGGCAACTTTCCTGCCGACTGAGCCCCTCTGTTCATGAAGGGGTCTTCTGCGGGGGGGTACTTCACAATATGTCCAGAAATCCACTACCCATGCCCAGGAATAAATTGAGGCTACAAAAAGCAACTCTATTATGACCTGAATAAGTGGATTAAAAAATAGCTAGATATAGTATCAATAATATTGAAAATTGCTGATGTGAAGGAAAGGGCTGAGGTACCTGCGATGAGCGCACGCTATCAAAAGGTCAGGACGTTAAAGAAGAGATGATTCAGCCAAGGCTAATTAGTGTCTCTGAAGGAAGAACCCAATCCACGGAACAGAAGACGATTTCTAAAATACCTGTCAAGCAGAAATCCGGAAAGAAATGGTTCCGAAGATGGAAAAAGCTCAGAGTATGCAGGGCAACTGTATCATAGGCTGCTCAACTTAAAGACATATTTTTTAATGAACTACCACATTTCAGAAGTAAAAATGGAATTCTTCTGGTGAATGGGGGCTTGAAGTATTTCCCATTTTTTCTCCAATGTGTCTTATAAAAACAAGATACATTTAAAAAAATCTATAATTTCCTCTTATATTGAAACTAAAAAGCAGGCCTGTCCCCTAGATTTTTTTTTTTTTTTTTTTTTTTAAGTGTAAAGGTTGCTAAAAGCAACTCAGATTGGCCTAAGACTGGAAGGGCTGTGAGATGGCCTGAGACACACAGGGGACAGGGAATACAAGTGCTCAGGAGCCACGGATCTCAGCAAAGCCTCCGTGAAATGGGCTGCGGGATCTGGGAGGACAAAGCAGAAAGTGAAAAAGCAAGCAGGTCAAAGTGCGTGAGAGAAGGGTCTAGAATAGAATAACGGATAAGGGGCCATATCTCTTAGAAAATCCAGTAAAACTACACTCTCCTAAGAAAACTCCTGCACTCTCTGGACAGGAAAAAAAAAATCTAGTTTCTTCCACAGTAAGAGGCTGACTTGGAGCTGGGCCAGAATTGACACAAACCTACTGGAAGAAATAAAGTGGAAAAGATTTTCCCAAGGGACACCTCACGCAATGAGAAAGGACAGGTGCCAGTTCCGACCAAATATTTGATCATGAACTGAAAATAAAGAAAGAAAATGAAATAACCACTCCAATGAAGGAAGACACCCCCCCAAAAGTGAAAACTCAAGATTTGGGGGGAAACTATGGTGAGAAAACAGGAGACAATGAAATGTGCTTTAGCAAACTAAGGGGGAAAAGTAGAAAGAACGCCCCCCCTCCCCCCAGTACAAAAATGAAGACAAAATTAGAAGGAGCACAAGGCAACATAAACTTTGAAGAGGATACAGAAAAGGATCTAGAGTATAGAATGACAAAAGTGATCAAAATAAAGTAGAAATACAGAGGAGCTGGAAAAGATTAAAGGGAATAGTTAGATACCCGAGAAAGGCAAAGGAGATCAAATATACATAATTCGAGGTCCCTAAGAAGAAAGCCAAAATAATGGCACAGAATATAGAAACCTATAATTCAAGAAAACATTCCTGAAAGGAAAGAAGGCTTGGGTCTACATTTCTGAAGACATGTCATACGCCAGGGAGATTTGAACCACAAGGATCAATAATGAGATAGGTTTTGATAAAGTATTGGGCCTTAAAGTTAGGAAAGAATCCTTTGCAAAGCTGAGTGAAAATGCTAAGTCACTCAGAAGAGAAACAAGCAAACCCCCTAGAGTCCATGTTCTCCTTAGCAGTTCCCAGCATCAGAACACTAGAACGGTATTTACTGTATTTTTCAGACTATAAGGTGCACTCCCCCCAAATTTGGGAGAAAAGTAGGGGTACATCTTACAGTCTGAATGTAGCTTACCTGGCTTGCTGGAGGGAGGGGCACGGTGGTGGAACAGGGTCACAAGTTATTAAATATTTTACCACATTTTTTGCTTCAAAACTTTTTTTCCTCCTCTAAAACCTAGGTGCATCTTATGGCCCAGTGCGTCGTATAGTCCTAAAAATGCGGTGTATGACAGGCAGGGGAAAATGTGTAAGATGATATGTCCAGCCAGCTTGTGCTTCAAGTAAAAATTCAACAGGCAAATTGTTTTGAACACACAAACACTCAGAGATTATTGCTCCCAAAAGTTCTTGTTGAGGAAACTGCTTGTAGGTGAACCCCAATCAAACTAGGGGGAACTGGAGAATAACGGTGAAGTCACGTTGCTTATATAGCACCCATATATTGTGAAATGATTACCATGGGTATGTTAGTTAGCAGCTCATCACCTCGTATAATTACAATTTCTTTGTTGTGACGAGAACATTTAATGTCTACTCTCTTAGCAACTTTCACGTATGTAACACAGTATTACCAACTGTAGTCCCCATTCCGTATAACACATTACATGCCCAGACTCATTCATCTTGTCACAGGCAGTTTGTACATGTGACCAGCATCTCTGCATCCCACTCCTAATAGTGCCTGGCAAACACCATTCTACTGTCCGTTCTTTTCCTTTTTCCTTCCTTTAAAGCTTTTATTTATTTTATTTTTGAAGGGAGGGAAAAGAATGGGAAACATCAATGTGTGGTTGCCTCTCACGCGCCCCCTACTGGGGACCTGGCCCGCAACCCAAGCATGTGCCCTGACTGGGAATCAAACCAGCGACCCTTTGGTTCACAGGCCAATGCTCGATCCACTGAGCCACACCAGCCAACGCTCTTTTCTCTCTCTCTCTCTTTTTTTTAAGTAAATTTATTGGGGTAACATTGGTTAATAAAATTAGATAGGTTGCAAGTGAACAGCTCTATACCCCATCATCTGTTGATTGCACTGTGTGTTCACCACCCAAACCCAAATCTACCATCGTGTATTTGACCGCTGTTACTTTTAAGTGCTCCTCCATCTCCTTGCCTGGGGTAGCCGCCATATTGTTGTCTGTGTCTGGAAGTGTTTGTCTTGTCTTGTTTGTTCACTTGTTGCTTTCGGTTTTATATACCACAAATGAGTGAAATCGGATAAACGATTGAGTAAAGATGTTATACATGTGTACAGTGGAACACTACTCAGCCATAAGAAAAGACGAAATACTGCCACTTGCAACCACTTCGATGGTTCTTGAGAATATTATGCTAAGCCAAATGTGTCAGGCAAAAAAAAAAAAAAAAAAAAGCCAAGATTCATATGATTGCTCTCCATTCTTTTCAAAGGTAAATTAGATCAGATCACTCCTCTGCTTAAATCTCTGCGTTGGTGCCTCAACTGCCGTAGAAGAGATTCCAAGTCCTGACATGACTAAATTGCCCAGTGCTCTGTGGACCCTGAGTATAACTCTCCCTCTTTCTTCACTACCCCCCCCCACACACTGTTCCTGGAACAGGACAAGCTCTTGCTGGCCTCTGGAACTCGGAACTTTCCAAAAACTCTCCTCTGAGACTTTTCAAAGCCTCGTTCTCTCATTGCAGTCAGGTGCTGCTCCGTTGGAATACTGTCTTCAGCTCACCTGTCTCAAATGGCAGCCGTGTCTTTCATTTCCCCTATACTGAGCTGAGTTCCTGCGCATAGTAGGTCCTCAGCCAATTTTTTATTGAGATTACTTGGGTTTGCATTCAACTGTGTTGATCTAATGTCTTTAAAGTACTCTCAGCGCTCATCACCAGCCTTTCTGCTTAGATTTATGCTTTTATCACTTGAATTGTATCACTGATTCTCTTTCTTTTCTAAGAGGAGTTGCTTGGCTGCAGAATTTTCCAAGTCCTTATAACCTAGGAGTGTCTTGTGTTGCTTTCACATTAGAGCAGTAAATTGATTGATGTGGAATTTTCAGTTCACACACTTTTTCCATTAACGTGCTGTGCTGTGCTGTCCGCTGGCATTCGGCTCTGCAGAAAAGAGACTCGAGGCCAGCCCAAGCATTTGTCCTCTCCCAGGTACCGGTTTTCCTGTCTGCCTGAGTGCTCATACTTCATTCTGAATCATTTTCATTTCACTGCTTTTCTTGGGTTCATAAAGTTAGTCATTTTGATTCATAGACTTCAATATTTCAGTTCAGAAAAAAGTTCTTTTTACTGTTTTGTGAGAGTTCCTAAGATCCACTCTTAGCAGAATCCAGGGGTACAATACAGAACTGACAGTATCACTACGCTTGCTGTACATCATGTTCTAAGAACTCATCCATCTTTTAACTGAAAGATGTTACACTTTGACCGGTATCTCCCAATTTCCATTTTCTCCTACTCTCTCTTCTGTGAATTTGACTTTTTAAAAAAAGATTCAGCATACATTATAAGTGATACTATACTGCATATGTATTTCTCTTTATGGCTTGTTTCACATAACATAATGCCTTCCACATTCATCCATATTGTTGCAAATGATGAGATTTCTTTCTTTCACGGCTGAGTAATATTCTTGTGTGTGTGTGTATCACATCTTCATCTATTCATCTGTCAATGGACGCTTAGCTCGTTTCTATTTCTTCATGCTGTGAAATGCACTGCAGTGAACAGGAGAGTGCGGACACCCCTTAAAGACAGTGATTTCACTTCCTTTGGATATAAACCCAGAAATGCAATTGCTGTATCATATGATAGTTCTATTTTTAATTTTTAATTAATCTTCATACTGTTTTGCATAATGGCTGCAACAGTTTTTTTTGTAATAGCTTATTAGTTTGATATAGTCCCACTTGCTTTTTGGGGGGGAGGTGGTGTTTGGCCTGTTTTTTCGGTGTCATATTAAAAAATGTATTGCTAAGACCAAAGTCAAGGAGATTTCCCCCTATGTTGCCCTCTAGAAACTTTGTGGTTTCCGAGCTTACATTTAACTCTTTAATTCACTTTTAGTTCATTTTTTGTGTCTGATATAAAATAAGAATCCAGTTTTATTCTTTTGCATGTGGATATCCAGTTGTCCCAACACCATTTATTCATGAGACCATCCCCGTTGTGTGTCCTTGGCACCTTTGTCAGTAGTTCACATATAGAAATGGGTTTGCTCTGGACTGTGTTCTGTTGATGTCTGCATCTCCTTTTATGGCAATGCCATACTCTTTTGATTACTAAAGTTTTGTAATATAGTTTGAAATCAGGAAGCATGATGCCTCCCACTTTGCTCTTCTTATTCAAAATTGCTTTGGCTATTCTAAGTGCTTTTGGTTTCGTACAAATTTTAGGATTGTTTTTTCTGTTTCTGTGAAAAAAAGCCATTGGAATTTCGATGAGGATTGCACTGCATGTGTAGATTACTTTGGGCAGTATGAACATTTTAACAATATTAATTCTTCCAATTCCTGAGTATGGGATATATTTCCATTTCTTTTTTTTAAAGGTTTTATTTATTTACTTTAGACAGGGAAAGGGAGCGAGAAAGAGAGGGAGAGAAACATCAATGTGTGGTTGCCTCTCATGCACTTCCAACTAGGGACCTGGCCCACAACCCAGGCATGTGCCCTGACTAAGAATCGAACCAGCAATCTTTTGGTTTGTGGGCCAGTGCTCAGTCCACTGAGCCACACCAGCCAGGGCTATTTCCATTTCTTTTGTCAATGTCTTATAGTTTTCAGTATATAGATTTTTAACTTGATTAAATTTATCCATAGGTTTTTTATTCTTTTTGGTACTATTGTAAATAGCATTGTTTTCTTTATTTTCATCATGCCATTCATTGTTAGTACATATAAATGCCACTGACATTTTTTAAGTTGATCTTGTACACTTTACTGAATTTATTTCTTATCAAACACTTTTGGTGGAGTCTTCAGGTTTTTCTACATATAAAATCATGTTTTCTATAAACAATTTTATATCTTCCCTTCTGATTGGGATGTCTTTTATTTCTTTTTCTTGCTTAATTGCTTTGGCTAGGACTTGCAGTACTGTGCTGAAAAGAAGAGGCAGGAGCAGACTACCTTGTCTTGTTCCTGACCTTAAACAAAAAGCTTTCAGCTTTTTGCCATTGACCATGATGTTATCTGTGGGTTTGTCATATCTGGTCATTATTACATTGACATACAACCATTCTGTACTTAATTTGTTGATAATTTTGTTGTGAAAAAATGTTAAAATTTTTTGCAGATTTTTCTACATTCACCGAGATGATTATGTGATTTTTATCCCTAACGTTATTGGGTATGCGCACATTGATTTGAGCATGCTGAACCACCCTTGCATCCAGGCATAAAGCCTCCTTGATCATGGTATATAATCCCTTAACTAATGTTGAATTCAGTTTTCTAATATTTTGTTGAGAATTTTTGTATTTCTGTTCAGCAGGGTTGTTATAGTGTTCTTGTCTTGGTTTGGTCTCAGGGTAATACTGCCCTCATAAAATGAGTTTGGAATTATTCCCCTTTCTTTAATTTATTGAGAGAGTTTGAGAAGAATTGGTATTAAGTCTTCTTTTAATGTTTGGAAGAATTCACCAGTGAAGCCATCTGTTTTTCACTGGGAGATTTTTATTACTGATTCTATCTCCCTACCAGCAATTGATCTGTTCAGATTTTCTATTTCTTTATGATTCAGTCTTGATAGATTTTATGTTTCTAGGAATGTATCCATTTCTTCTAGGCTATCTAATTTATTAACATATAACTCTTTAAACTTGTTTCTTATATTTTGTACTTCTGTGGTAACTGTTGTAAACTTTAGTTAGATTAAAATAAATAAACAAACAACCAATTAACACAAATAAATAAAATCAGAAAAGGTTTTCTTCTTTTCCATTAAATATTTCGTTATTTCTTACTCTCGGTGTTTTAGATTATTTGCCAGGCTTACTATACTCATAATCCTCAGGCTCAGTAACAATCTGCTCCATATAGTACTTTATTTTTTTTACTTTTATTTTTGGATTATAACTGATAAAATGTATTTCTCACAGTTCTGGAGGCTGGCGACTCCAAGACTGGGGGCTGGCATTGTCAGCTTCTGGCGAAGGCCCTCTTCTGGGTTGCCGACTGCTGCCTTTGAGCTGTGTCCTCTCGTATTTTTTTTTTTTTTAATTCCATTTGGAGAAAAACTACTGATACAGTTTTCCACACCATGAATTCTGCTTCTGTTGTCTCCATGTGGACTTTAAGTTAGCTATTTAATTTAAAAATTAATCTTTTTAGAAGTGGAATTGAAATTTGCCATCATTTTTGTCAACTGCACTTTAACTCTTTGTCCAGGCGAATGTTTCCTTATGTTTACCAGTATCTCTTTTATGAGGCATATTCTTTGCATATTTTTCAACGGGCTAAATAAATATTTTCTGTAATAGCTTTTATTTCCCATACCTTATAATTTTCAGAAATATGTAGAAATTTGTAATGTTTAGGATCATGTTCCTTTTTCATTGTGCTACAAAAACTTTTACAAGACCTCGATTTTTTTTTTTCATTCAACCTTTGATAGACAAAGGGAAGCCCAGAAAAGTAGACTGTTGGATGTGTTCGCTGTGTTACTTTAGACCTTCTTACACTGCCCTTGTGCCAGGGTGCTTTTTTTTTCTTTTCGAACTGTGGCTGGAGTACAGTCGCCAGGTGTAGGTTCCTCCTCAACAACTAGGTCTTGTCATGGATTTTTCTGGGTGGTTCTTCTGCACCGAGGTGAAATCAGTTCCTTGCTTATAACTTCAGATGAAATATCAGTTCTTCATATAAATGTCAGTATAAAGAGTACAAGTAACATAGATTTCCTGAAGCGAATACATTCCCCCCAGCCCTTCTCATTTGAGTAAATGGCGGTTGCTTAAGCCAACGATCTGAGAGTTGTCACAGCTTTTTCTTTGTACCTCACACTTAATCTGCGCTCCCCTTTATTCATTCTGCCAGGGCGTCCTTGGCCTTCTTTCTCGCCTTGATCTGGTTGAGGCTACTCCTTAGATCCTTAGGGGTGGAATGCTAGTGTCCTGCCACAGAAGAAGATCTTGGGTGTAGTTAAGATAACAGAGGGCTAGAAAAATCTGAAAGATGAGATTTGGAAGAAAGGTCTCATCTTTGTTACTTACTGGACATTAACATACATAGTCAAATGCAAGGAATAGTAATTAGAAGGCCAATTTTCTATTACCACATACGGTAATTTCCAAACCAATGGAGGGATAAGACTACGCAACCATATGGTATATATATTATAAGGTAACCTGTTCCATTCTTTTGTGTTGCTCTTACTGCTTTTGACACAGCGACAGGAAATAAAAAGGCCACTGGAATGCATACCAGGAAAAAGTATTCCCACAAGGCTTTGCAAAATGAAAGTTGGAATTCCTGAGTGGAAACAGATTTCTAAAAAATAAGCTTTCTGTTCTCTATAGCTAAGACGATTCTGTTAAAAATGAAATGTATCTTACACATTTGATCAGACTTCCTATTAAAAATACATTAGAGAAAAAGAACATTGGCACAGATGTTATAATGCAATACCTGAAGTTCAATGTGAAAAACAATAGCATCATGAGATCATGATGCAGTGCTGGCTCTCCAGATTGAACTGTTTAATTATATTGCCCTTGAGATACGCCATGCCATCTTTCTTCTTCTCATTCTAAAGGGGAAAAAAAATCCTAGTTATTTTGGTTACCTATTGCTGTGTAACAAACTGCCCCAGAGTGTAATGGCTTGAAACAGTGAGTTTTATTGCACACAGTTCTGGGGCTCAGGCATTCAGACGTGTACAGCAGGGAGAGAGTGTGTCTCCCCCATGTCCTATTTGCTGGATGTGAAGACCCAAGGTGGCTTTTGAAGCTGCAAGGCTTCAGCTGTGGAAGCTTCGAAAGCTCGGGCTGGCCAGAACAGTTTAAGGGTCTGTCATCCAGGCTCTTGGTACTGGCTGTCATCTGGGGTTCCTGGTTCATCTCCATGAAGCTGCACGGCCTCTCCCTTCCCACACGGCCTCTCTGTACTCCCCATTGTTTCTGCAGATGGGTGGCCAAACTTCCGTCATGGAAACTCATGGCGAGTGCAAAACGAAAGGCTGTAGTGCCTGAGACTTAGACATGAAACTGGTACAGCATCGCTTTCGCTGCATTTTATCGGTTAAAGCAACATTAAAGTCATAGGGTCCAGACTTAAAGGTAGGGGACACACAAGTGCATGAACACTAGGAGGTATAAATTTTTGGAGGACAATCAAAGATATACTCTTCCGTAGTTCACCATCTTGCTCCTAATAACTCACAATCAACACAGGACCACCATACACTCTCCCAAGATGCCCACAGACTCCACCAATGATTGCACCAGGCTCATTCTTGTAGTCCAAGATCTTGTCATCTAAAGCAGGTCCATTGAGAAAAGAGGCCTCTGGCACAGCTTCTCTCACTCTGAAGACTTGTGAATCAAAGACACAACTTGTCTGTCTTCCATTTGGGAAGGAAAAAATGCAGCATTTCCTCCCATTGAAAAAGGGGGTTAAATAGAGCTACATTTAAAAGTTTACTTATAAGTAGAATTAAGACTCTAGTGGATGCTGAAGGTGCCTCTTGGAGATGTCATTTGCTGAGCCAGGGACTCCATCTTCCGCAGGCTGTGAGTGTTGACTCACAGCCACCCAACCCCACAGGCTGGTACCTCTGGATGGTACAATACATATCAGAACTGGCGGCTCCCTTGGTCATGTGTTTTGGGGGAATCTGTGCTTCCTGCCCCTGCAACTACAGGCATTATGGTTTTAAGCTCAGTTCCCAGAGAAAGATGCTTTTGCCAGGAGACACAGTAAGAGTGCCGATGCACTTAAAACGGGATCTTCTACCTGTTGACTTTGCACTTTTGATGCCAGTTAAGTAAAAGAAATGAAAAGGAATTATTACTGTCAGGAGTAAGTGAACCTGACCATCATGGGGAGGTAGGCCTGCTATAGGATGATGGGGGCGAAGGGGAACACACTCGCCACTCAGAGGACCCACTGGGGACCCATTTCTGGTTTTAATTGTTATTAGGTGGTTAGAGCAGCCACGATCTAGCAGGGGCTTTGTAGCCAGGGCCCGAGGTCTCCCAGGAAGCAGGGAGGGTCTACGTCACTGTAACCCATGCTATTAGTTCCTTTCCCAGCCCCGGCTTCCCTCCTTTTCCCTTTTCTTGTAAATGTCTGGATTTCAGGCTCTGTTTTTAGGGTTCAGCTAACTAGGAAGCAGACAAATCTTGGGTTTAGTCCCAGTTTCACCAGTTATGAGTTGGATAATTTTGTATAATTTACCAGATCTCCCGAAGCTGTTTTCTCCTCGTTATTTTCAGAAGTAACTTTCTCATACAGTTTTAGTGAAGATTAGGGAAATGAATTAAAATAGTTTTGCTGGCACAATGGTTCAGTTGGAAAAATGGCAGACGAACTAGGTATACAAAATTTTCCCCTAATATTATCATTCCCTTTTTTCTTCTCCCTTAGCTTATGTTACACTGTGACTCCTTTGGGGAGTTACACACCAAACATTAATTTCACATAGAATTGTTTCTACCAGAAAATGTGCTGAAGCTGATTCTATAGCCAGCCAAAATACTAATCAATCAATGGGAACTACATATATTATCAAGAAATATAATTATATTGTTATTTAGATATGCATCTGTCTCTTTCACCAGGCTGTGAGCTTCATTTGTGAAGGACCATACATTTTTGACCTTCCACACATTTTCTACTGAGCTTTTATATTTTGATTTTCATGTATATCTCTCCAGGCATGTGTTTCTATGTGGCTGGGGATTTTATATATTAGCTTCCTTATTGAATTATATGATTATCTTTTACCTTATTTTATTATAGTTTTTCCATCTGAACTTAAAACATGCTGTCTAATAATGTCAAAGAAGACTCATACATTTAAATCCCAATTGCTTCATTAGTCTCAAAAAACTTGACAGCAGTTATTTGACATGCATTCCATGTGAAACATTACTATTTACTAGGTAACATTTGGGCATAAGTGGTCTTGCAGAACCCTCCAAAATTAGGTGAAATATTGAAAAGAGAAATCTTAGCTCAATAATGGAAATGTGGCATAACTATTCCGGTCATACTGACCACAAGGCAGAATTTGGCAAACTTTTTATAATAATTAATTTAGCCTCTACTCCAACATTGCAGGTTAGCCAAAATATTTTGTAAAGAAATAGGTAAATCTTGCAGTTACAGTGTGCTGAGTGAATCACAATCTATTAAAACTATGTACTAGGAATATAGTAGTTTATGTAGAATAGTCAGCTTTTCCCAGTTTCTGAGCTGATTCCTGAGAGTGCCATTTGATTATTTTGGAAACTGCAGTAGACTTAATGTTATATCATTACCTTACTGCAAGAAATTGTATTTATTGTGGCCATATTTAAAAATGACATCAAAAGAGTCTCATCTCATTTCCAGGTAGAGAAATAGCACATAAACCAGAAGAATTGCTCAACAGTTAATGTTTATTGATTAAATATAATGCAGAGTATGACATACAATATATGACATTTTAATATTTCATTTGGTATATACATACAATTGAATACAAATAAATAATTTTTTTGTACTATATGCTAAAGTACATTTTGACAATTTGAATGTAATGAGCTATTCAAAATAAGGTTGGGTGAATTATTAAAAATGATTGGAATACTACACATTGATAGAAAAAAAGAAACTCAATAGAAAATGGGCAAAATATATGAACAGGTAATAGAAAGTAAAAAGGCAACAAAGAGATGTTGAAATACAAACTGGAATAAAGTAATAATATTTCTGCATGTTCTTAAGGACAAATAATGTTTATGATGGAGAATTTTTAGAAAAATTGTCACTTTTATGCATTGGTGATGGAAATATAAATTGCTTTATTCTTTAGGAAAGTAAACTGGCAGATTCTATTAAAATGTGAAATCACTGCACATACTCAGCTAATACAGTAATTGACAGAGGACTAGGTCCCCACTGTAAACTATAAACTAAACAGTATATATGAAGTGACTGTTGACAGACATTGTGAATCAGACAACTGAACACTCTGATCCCTGAAGAAGGGAAACACACAGGCTGCACACATAGGATTTCTGTCTAGACACAGTATTTTTAGGCCATGACACATAGAAGTGCAGCCAATGTAGAGCTCATGGAACTTTCAGGGGCAGAGACTGGTTCAGAGCTCTGCGCTCTGTGACATTTGTGAGGTAGGAAGGGAAAAGAACAGCAAAAATCTTCCCCGCACGTGTTAGTCTGAATATTGAAACAGACGTCGTGATGACAGAGATGTTAGAATTAAGACATCTCATTTAATAGCGTTAAAACAGCTATTAAAAATACGCTTAAAGATTTAAAGGCAATGTGGACATAATGAGTGAAAAATGAGAAAAACTAGTAAAGAAATGGAATCCACAAAAGGTCAGTAGGAAATTCAACTGAAAATATAGCAATATTTGAAATGAAAAAAAAAAACAAAAAAAACCCTAAAGTGGGTTAAAGAACATGTTGGACTTTTGCTAAAAGAAAATAAATACATTTCTCTTTTATTTAGAAATAAATAAATAAATAAATAAATAAATAAAACAGCGACTTTGAAGATAACGCAGTAGAAACCGATCGAAGCGAAGCTTGGTACGAGCAGAAAAATTAGACGTTCTAATAAGTAAAGCCTCAATGGCTTGGGGCAATGTCAGCCGCCTAGAGTTTCAGAAAAAATAGAAATGACCTAGAGTAGGTATCAATTACTCACAACAAAACTTTGTCTGAAGAATTGATTGTATTGTAGTTAAGTTCTAAAAAAGAAAAGAAAAGGATAAACCATCTCTTCACTGCGTGAAAAATACTACAGTTTGTGAAACGGGATTCCATGTTCCTATGCACCAGGGACTCTAATCATACAAACACTGTGGTTTTGAAATGCCTCGCCCATTGTTATTTTTTGTGTCCTTACCCATCTTCCCCTAGTTTTCTCAGAGAAGCTTTCGTATGTTTCAAGACATAGTTCTAAACATTGAGAACAAGTAATATTTGGCAAACCGACATGTTTTGTTAAAAATACGATCATAATTGTTTATGAAGATCAATTATTGGCCTGTTTGTAGATGAAACAATTGCAAATGGTCATTAACACAGGAGAGTTGGAAAAGTGAAAAGGAAGGACTTGCAGTAGGTATGCAAGTCCACCGGAGTTAGTTCAGTGTTGAAACCCAGCACACCTGGGCTGTTGCCTTACTAAGGGTTCATTGCTCATTCATTCAGAGCCTGGAAAGAAAAACAGAAAATGATAAACAAAAGAAAGTAAAATTCAGAGAAAATACTCCAGCCTAAACTTTCACTTCATTTTTTTAAATGTAAACCTACTCAAGAAACACCTACATTTTTTCAGTAAAAAAAATCTTTAAAAAATGTTACTTTAGGTCTTAAAATAATTTGATAAGACATACTAAATTTATTGTTTTTCAGAAAAAAAATGTTTAGCTTGTTGTGGAATTATTGTTTGATGGCATATGATGTTTCTCCCCATTCTGCAAAAATTCCAAAATGTTGGCAACAAGTGAATTTTCACAAGAAAGAAAACCTAGCCCTGTTTTAAGAGTCCCCAAACCATACCTTCCAATGAATGAGTTAGGAGTTCAGCTGTCAGTCCAATGCTCTCAGTTGCTGCTTTTAGCTTGCCTGCGAGTGTGCTAACCAGGCTGCTTATTTTCACATGGAGGGAAAGCTAAATATTCAACCCACTATCATTTCCCAGAAAAAAAAATGAGTATGAGATGGTGAATAATGAACGAGAGTCGAAAGGCAGCACACCTTGGGATAGCGATGTGGGCTCTCCCCAAACAAAGATTGTGAATGTGGTCGCTTATGTGCCTATGGAACAACGGCCCTTTCAAAGCCTGCACAGGTCTGTCTCTCTGCGGCCATGAATAGTGCCATTCATTCCAGGGGGGACCTGTTTGTCCGTGTGCATGAGTGTGTGAGTTCTGGAAAGCTGGCCTGTCCTAGCCGAGTCCAGCTGCAAATGTTTGGAGCTGTCTGAATTTGTATAATTCCATTCAGTGCTTTTTTAATGAAATAATTCAGCCAAATGTGTGAAAACAGGAACAGAGGGAAAAAATGAGCAAATAAATCATTATAGGAATTCTATTCAAAGTAAAACATAAAATAATATAAAATTGCCAGTGAGAAATGCATTCAGGTTAATGTTTTATTCTTAGTTTGTTGAAAAATAGAAAGTGTCTCGCTTCAATACTTCAGACAAGAAAGGCCTGTCAGGAAGTGAGCAGATAAACCTGATATTTCTAAGCTAGGATATTCTGTAAGGAGCGTACAACGCATGTTTAAACAACCTGATTTGTTTCTTCCTTACATTGTGATGTGTTAGCCACTGTATTAAGCTTTGAGATTACATTTTAATTTTATCATTATATAAAAAGAGCAAACTATATGAAGATTAACAGAAAAATGGATTGGATAAGTGATGTGGGTTAGTAAAATCATATTCTAGCTATTTAAAATTTTATTTTATTAGGCTTACAGAACAATAATACTACTAAAAACTCAACTCTACATGCCAGATTTTTAAAATCAAGTATCAGAATTGTGAAGCTTCAAAGGATGGAGCTGAGAGTCAGGTCCCTGAGGCTCCAGTTCTGAGAGTTCCTTGCAAGTGTGTGCTGTTCGGTGAGGCACACTCACGGCTGGGCTCAGCCTTTCATTCAGAAATTGAAGCTATTGGACCACATTATTCAAGATCCTTCTTCTATTTTTTTTATTTCCTGTGCCATGATTTATTCCTAATCATCTCGGGAGAAATATACAGAAAAGTGTTTGAAAATAGACTTTCAAAAGGAATGGTCAAAGTTCTAAATATGTAATTTAATGATGTGTGTAGTCCTTTAACTAAATTTTGTTTTCCACTAAATCTAAGCTCTAATTCTATTCTTCCAGATGTCCCAAATTATTTAAGGGGCTGTGTCCCATACGTACCTTGGATGCTAATTTGGGAAAACAGAAACACAGGGTGAATGGATGAGGCACATTAGGAAAGGCATACAGCATTAAAGTTTGATGACTTCAAAGATATTCTCTGTGAAATGTATACCCTCATTGTACCTGGGGAGTTGTGGCTACACATGCAGGTCCCAAATCTGATGGGAAATATCCAGGATAAAACTGCATCGGAACTCATTCTAAGGGAAGAGAGACGAGGGTCTGAGAGGAAGCTTTCAATTCGTTTTACTTGAACCCGCGGTGATATTTTACATTGTGATATAGCATTTATATGTTTATATTTATATGTTTATATTTTCTCTCTCTCTATCAGTAGTAGTCCACTAATTCTTTTAAAATATGCTTTATCTTTTCATTTATTTCTTGATTACAGCTGATACACAATATTACATTAGTTCAGGTGTATAACACAGTGATCAGACATTTTTATGCCTTATGAAGTGACCCCCCCGATAAGTCTGGTGCCCTTACTAGGTCTGGCACCTCATGTGACAAATGACAACGTTAGTGACTACATTCCCTAGGCTGTACTTTCTATGCCGTGAGCATTTCAATAACGGGCAACTTGTACTTCCGAATGCCTCCACCTTTTTCACCCCTTCTCACTCCCCCCTTCCATCTGGTGACCATCAAGTTGTTCTCTGTATCTGTGAGTTTGTTTCTATCTTGGTTTTTAGTTTAATTTGGCTTTTGAATTCCACATATAAGTAAAATCACTCACTCTTACTCTGTCTGACTTACTTCACTTAACCTAATCCCAGGTCCCTCCAGTTTGGAATGCCACCAACCGTGCACGAGGGTGGGCTTTTCTCCAAGTCCTCAGCAACACCCGTTTGTTCATTTATTGATGATGACCATTCTGACAGGTGTGAGGCGATGGCTCTTTGTGGTTTTGATGTGCATCTCTCTGGTGGCTGGTGATGCTGAGCATCTTTTCATTTGTCTGTTGGCCATCTGTGTGTCCTCTGTGAAGAAATGTCTCATCAGGTCCTCTGCCCATTTTTTAATTGCTTTGTATTTTTGGTGTTAAGCTGTATGAATTCTTTATACATTTTGGATATTAACCCCTTATCTGATATATCATTTGCAAATGTTTTCTCTCATTTAATTGATCATCTTTCCTTTTAGTTGGTGATTTCTTCCACTGTGTAAAATTTTTTTTAATTTGATGTCGTTCCATTTCTTTATTTTTTTCTTTTATTTCCTTTGCCTGGAAGAGGCATCCAAAAGAAAAATTGCTAAGAGTGATGTCAAAGTGTTTACTGCCTACATTTTCTTCTAGGAGTTTTATGGTTTCAGATTTTACATTTAAGCCTTTAATCCATTTTGAATTTTTTGTTGTACATGGTATAAGAAAGTGTCTTGTTTCATTTCTTTGCATGCATCTGATCAGTTTTCACAACACTGTCTATTGAAAAGACTGTCTTTATCCCATTGTGTACAGCGTGGGGCAAAACAGGTTTACAGTTATTCACATGGAAAATGATACAATAATTAATAAATAATGATACCAGAATAAACTCTGTTGTATGTACTCACAGCTGTAAACCTTCTTTTGCCCCACTCTGTATTCTTGCCTCCATTGTCATATGTTAGTTAACTATGTAGGCAGGCATTTATTTCTGAGTTCTTTATTCTGTTCTGTTGATCTGTGTGTGTTTTTTTTATGTCAGTACCATGGTGTTTTAAATTCTATAGCCTTGTAGTAAAATTCGATATCAGGTAGCACGTTTCTTTGTTCTTCTTTCTCAATATTGCTTTGCTATTTAGAGCCTTTTGCAGTTCTGTATAAATTTTTGAATATATGTTCTAGTTCTGTGAAAAATGCCATTGTTATTTTGATAGGGACTGCATTAAATCCGTAGATTTCATTGGGTAGTATGGACATGTTAATGATGTTAATTCTTCCTATCCATGAGCATGGTATATCCTTCCATTTATTTTCTCCTTCAATTTCTTTGTTCAATGTCATAGTTTTTTGAGTACAGATCTTTTAGCTCCTTAGTTAAATTTTATTCCTAGGTATTTTATTCTGTTTTATGCAGTTATAAATGGGATTGTTTTCTTAATATCTCTTTATGATAGTTTGTTATTGGTGAATAAAATGCAACTGATTTCTCATTATTAGTTTTGTGTCCTGCTGTTTCCCTGAATTCACTTACTAATTCTAATAGTTTTTTGATGGGTTCTTTAGGTTTCTCCATATATAATATCATGTCATCTGCAAATAATAGCAGCTTTGCTCTATTTTTTCCAATTTGGATGCTTTTTTATTTCTTTCCATTGCCTGTTTCTATGGCAAGGACTTCTAATACTGTGTTGGATAAAAGTGGTAACAGAGGGACATCCTTGTGTTTTTCTTGATCTTAAAGGAAAAGATTTCATTTGCAATTCTTTGATGATTAGTGATGTTGACCATGTTTTCATACACCTATTGTCGGCCATCTGTGTGTCTTACCACGTCACACTGGTCAGGATGGCCATCATCAGTGAATCAACAAACAACAAGTGCTGGTGAGGATGTGGGGAAAGGGGAACCCTTTTACACTGTTGGTGGGAACGCAGTTCGGTGCAGCCACTGAGAACAACAGTATGGAGATTCCTGAAAAAATTAAAAACAGATCTTCTTTATGATCCAACAATTCCACTTCTGGAAATTTATCTGAAAAAACCTGAAACACTAATTCAAAAGAACATAAGTACCTTTATGTTCATTGCAGCATTATTTACAACTGCCAAGATATGGTAGCAGCCCAAGTGCCCATTGGTAGATGAGTGGATAAAACTACTATGGGACATTTACACAATAGAATACTACTCAGCCATAAAAAAAGAAAAATTTACCCTTTGTGACAGCATGGATGGACCTGGAAGATATTATGCTAAGTGACATAAGCCAATCAGAGGAAGACAAATACTGTATGATTTCACTCATACGTGGAGTCTAATTAACAAACAAAGCTAACAGCCACAATAGAGACAGACTCACAGACTCATAGATGGAGAGCAGACTGACAGCCCTCGGGTAGGGGCTGGGGGTTGGTTAAGGGACAGAGGGATGGGACAAAGTAGAAAAAGGACTCATGGATATGGACAACAGTGTGTTGATTGTGGAGAGAGGAGAGTATGGGGGGGATAGATGGCAACGGAAAAAATACAATAAAAATAAATAAATAAATAAATAAACAAACAAACAAATAAATAATAAGTTTTCAGCTTTTCCCCACTGAGTATGATGTTATCTGTGGGTTCGTCATATATGTCTTTTAGTATGTTGAGGTATGTTCTCACTATTCCCACTTTGCTGGGAGTTCTTTTTAATCATAAATGGATGGTGTTTTGTCAAATATTTTTTCTGCATCTAACAATATGATCATATGATTCTTGTCTTTCGTTTTGTTTATGTGGTGTATCACATTCATTGTTTTGTGGATCTAGAACTAACCTTGCATCCCCGGAATAAACCCCACTTGATCATGATGAATGATCTTTTTAATGTATGGCTAAATTTATTTTGCTAATACTTTGTTGAGGATTTTTGCATCTACATTCATCAGGAGTATTGATGCATAATGCTCTTTCTTTGTAGTGTCTTTGTGCGGTTTTGGTATCAAGACAATGCTTGTCTTAAAGAATGAGTTTGAGAGACTTCCCTCCTTCTCAATTACTTAGAATATTCTCAGAAAGAGAGGTATGAATCCTTTGAATGTTTGGCAACGTTTACCTGTGAAGCCATCTGGTCCAGGACTTTTCTTTGCTAGATGTTTTTTGATTACGGATTTGATTTCATTAGTAGTCACCAGTCTGTTCAGATTTGCTGTTTCCTCTTGATTCAGTCTTGGAAGATTATATATTTCTAGGAATTTATGCATTTTTCCTAGTTTTTCCAATTTGTTGGCATGTAATTGTTCAAAGCATTTTCTTATAATCCTTCTTATTTCTATGGTGTCAGTTGTCACTTCTCCCCTTTCATTTCTGATTTTACTTATTTGAACATTCTCCTTTTTTTTCTTAATAAGTCTGATTAAAGGTTTATCAATTTTATCTTTTCAATGAACCAGCTCTTGGTTTTATTGATCTTTTCAACTGTTTTTAGACTCAATTTTGTAATCTCTACTTTGATCTTTATTAGTCTCTTCCTCCTATTCATATTTTACCACTTTACTGAATGTGAAATTACATTCATACTCCAGAGAAAGAAATGTACCTTTAAAAAAATTCAACAAGTCTAAATAGTAATAGAAGCAATTTGCTATTTTGTTTATAGTACACTTACAGTACAGGAAACTTTAATGGAAAAATGATAAATAAAAGCACAGTAATGCTTTTAAAACATGGAATACTACTTACAGAATTTAGCATTTGTATATCATGTACTATTTTTCATTATTTAGATAAAATAATTATTCCTCATATTTGCCTTTTACAGGACAGATTTCTCCTTTGACAGATGAAAAAGCTGAAACATAGATAAGAATTGATTTAAAATTACAAATGGCTTATGTCAAAATAAGGAACATAATGTCTACAGTTCTGTTTTTCTGTTTCAATATGCTGTGTAAAATGATTCTTTATGTACTCTTATACTGTGATAAATATAAAATAACCTTTGTTTAAATAAAAACGAAATAATCAGCTGTCATGAAACAGTCATTCAACTGAACAGGACAGGTGATTTAGTTCACTGCCTGGAAAGTAGTTTGATGGCTAACGTCCCAAGCATGCAAATATCCGTCACTACTAGTAGACACCGAATTTCTGAATCTGTGGAATAGAGCTCTAAACAGTGTCATGTCTGTCCTAATCAAATTGTGACCTGTCAGAATCAGATCGTAAATGGACATCTGAATGACTGAAAATGAAGCGTCATGTGTTGATTTTAAAGCCATTTTAAAAAATGGATGATTTAACTATAGGAAAAAGTTTAATTTCCAGCAAGATAAGCAACAGAAAACTGTTTTCACATCCAATAAGTCATATATGAGCCCTTCATTACTCACTAAGGTCATTTATATAACTAGTGATACAGGCAATGCCAAAGCTTTCCTCAAAGGTCTCAGTTTTGCAAAAATCTTCACTGATGGAAGCCCTCTTTTCTCCTCCCATTTCACATTTGCCCAATCTGTCATGGGCCAGATTTACCAAAGGAAAAAAAACAATTCTAGTAATTCTTTAATCACAATGAGAATTAGGTGTGTGTATTTGTCTTATATCACGACTCTTCCATAGCACAGCTGTGTGTCTTCAAGGACAAAAACCTGCGTCCAGAAGACCAGCATCCTGAGTGGGACACAGTCAAATATGTCGTGAACATGTGTCCCTTCCCTTGTGACTTCATTCAATAGCCTGCAATAATGGTTAATAATAATTACTATCCCAGGCAGAGTAATAGTTAATAATAATTATTATCTTTAGGAATAAAAGATGAATTGGCATAAACTTCAAGGTATCAAAGATTTTTTTTTCTTCAACAACTCTCTACTCTCGGAGCCCAGAATAGTCCCCGGCCTATGGTAGAAGCTCAATAGTAATTTATTAAATGAATGTGAAAAGAAAGAAAGGGATGAATGCAGGGGATGTGGGAGAATGTTTGCAATGTGACCACCGCATGAAATAAGGACCTGCTGAAAATGCTTAGACCACTACCTGAGATTTAGCAGAAACATTTTACATTTGTGAGCCATTAGATTGTTCTCACTTTTCTTCTGCTTTGGAAATGGGCCCTCTTCAAGTTTCCCTCTGAGTACTTCCACTTACTGCTTAGCTTTTGTTGACTCATAATTTCTCTCCTGGCCTGCCATGACCCCCGTTGCCCTTGTATGCATCCTTGCATCCCTAGTTCCTGTAGTGATTTTTGTTTATATTTTGCAATTCAAATTCCTAAAAAGAGACTATTACTGGCTGGCTAGGTAGGCTGTTTGGTGAAAATCGTCCCATTCCAGGCCATTCCAAGCTGACTGTCCTTAAGCTAGGTGTCCGTCCTTGTGCAACCAACAAATTTCAGGGGGTTGTATGACATAGAATGTTCTCTGTCTTTGGTCGTGACTTTCACTGTGTCTGTCACCGTCTTTGGCATGCATAAGACAGGAGAGAGAGTCCCTGAAAACTGAGTTTATGTGATCCTTCTGGCTCCACAGGAGGAGAGCTAGCGGTACCCGTGAAAGAAAGCCTGTTTTCTCTGCCTGCTGGAATCTCCAGGAGAGTCTGATTGAATGGCCTTGAGTCACTGCCCATTCCTGAATCAATGAGTAATTGAGGCTGGGCTGGGGGAGGGGCAGAGTATCCTGACTGCAAAACCTGGGTTTTGTGCTCAGCCCTGAGCTGGGAGACTGGGTTGGACCTACCCGAACCACTGGACTAGGATGGATTAGGAGCTATCCTCAAGGAGCAACTGGCAAGATAAATACCTCAGTTAATTTCATGTGGAAAAGCCTACTTTTAAAAGAGAAATACTGTTTATCACCCTTGAAAACATAATCTTACAGGGACCTGGTTTACTGGTCTTTGATATAGTTTACAAAATCATTCCTCAATTATTTATCATACCAGACAACCCTCCTGGGGTAATTTAAGTTCAATAAACTTTTAGGGGAAACCTACTAAATAACCAGAACTCTACAGCTCAGGGTATGAAATGCACAGGAATGAGTAGTATATAAGCTCTGACTTCATGTAGCTTACAGACTAAAGGGAAATAGAGAATAACAAGATAAGTATTTAAAGATTCGATGCAGTATAATGAATTCAGTGAGAGAGGTCCATCTTCATTTGGGTAGGAGGTGGTGTCAGGCAAAGCAAGGAGCAGATACAGAGACAGATCTCTCTGGTAGGTGGGGCCAGGGGCATTGGGGTGGGGTCAGGGAAGGGTTCACGAGAAAAAGGACCCATGAGCTAGGTGGGACTCTTAAAAAACAGAGTTTACAATAATATCTCTGGTTCCAGTCCAATAGCAGCAGAAGGTTTTTTATGGTTGTCTCCCCTTTCTTATTTGTAACTTCTTTCTCCATCAGTAAGAAATCTGGCCTCTTATTCCCTAACGCACTTGCTTGCATGGCCAAGCCTTGCTGTTGTAACTAAGGCTTCTCACCACCATCAGGCTCTGCACCGTCCCTCCCCCACCACCCCTTGGTGGTACCCTGAGCCTCTCCCTGTCTCTTTGTCCCGTACCAGGCTGCCAACAGCACTCTGTCATGTAAGTACCGTCCAATGCCACTGCCTCCTCCCTTTACAGACGTCTACCTTGTTCAGGTTTAATTAATGGCTTTTGGATCCAATTATTATGTGTGAAAGGAAGAAGGGAGGAGTGAAGAAAGGAGAAAAGAAGGAAAGAATACATTGATAAAGAATCATAGAACAATGAATTTGTGTCTATTTTAAAGTATGTATTCAGCAGTTTTATGCATTGGGTATTACTTTCATTTTTATTTTATTAATATTTAAGCTTGAACACTTATACTTCAAGAGAAGGACAATAAAATATTTTAATAGAAAGCATTACCATTCTGGGACACATGTAAAAATGTAAATAAATATTAGAAACAATTACCTTTAAACTGGTTTTCTCTTTGCCAAAATTCTCTGCATGAATTTTACTGCAAGAAAATATGTTCTTTTCTCCTGGTGCAAAAAAAAAAAAAAGTTCTTTTTTTAAAAAAATGATATATAAAAATACTGGAAGAAATGCAATACTTTAATTTTTTACAGTTTGGCATCTCTAGAGAGCCAAACTAACTACAATCTTTTTAAACAAAAGTGATCTTTTTCATCATATCCTAACCACAAGAGCATACCCAAGAAAATTATCTGCAGACTGACGATTACATTTGATCTTCGTAAAAAGAAAAATAGTGGAATCTAAAGAATAAAATAAATGAACAAACAAAATGGAAAGAGAGTTGTAGATACAGAGAACAAGCTGATGGTTGCCAGAGAGGAGGGGGTCCGGGGTTCTGGGTGAAAAGTGACAGGACTGAGAAGTACAAATTGATAGTTACAGAACAGTCACAGGGACGTCACGTACAGTTTAGGGAATATAGTCCCTGACATTGTGATAACTGCGCATGCTGCCAGGCGGGGGCTGGAAATGTCAGCGTGATCGTTTCGTAAGTTGTATAAGTGTCTAATTACTATGCTGTACACCTGAAACCCGTGCAAAATAATATTGAACGTAAACTGTAATTGAAAATAAAATGTAAGAATACAAAAACAAATACCCCTCATTTTTTAGAAGAAGAACATTGAGTAACCCCCTTATTGAGTAATTTCGCTGCAGCCCTGGATTAACCTTTAACAAGCAAAGCTTTAGGTGCCAACCAGCCTCAGCGGGGAGAGAACCTTCCGGGTTAAAAAAGAAAGTACACAGCATTTTACCAGTAAATCACTTCCGCTGGTTTACTGAGTAAACCTACATGGAGCTCCTGCCATGGTTAAGACGCCTTGGTAGGTGTGATTCTTATAAAGATGCTTAAGACACGTTTTGTGGACCCCTGGAGTTTACGACCTAGAAAAGAAAATGAGAATAAACGGGGTCATACATGCACCAGGGGCTCTTGCGAGAAGTTCAGGGAGAAAGATACCGTCTGCCCACAGTGCTGGGGGTCTTCTAGCAGAAGTGGGGGGACAAAGCCTGGCCTGGCTTGTTGATTTCTTGTCTTAACTACATAGAAATACATAATCTTGATACGGGAAAAATAAAAGTAAAGACTAAAGGCTTGTTCAAAATTAATTACTGCAAGGTAAAAAGTTTCTAACATAATACTTTACTAAAAGAATACTTTGTAACTCTTTTATTTTTAAATTGTATTTTAAGTATATATTATTAAAATGATCCACTTATACCAATAATTAATAGACCTGAGGTTCCTCTATTAAATTTTTATGATTTCTTTTCCTGTCCAAACTGTTCAGCGATAGCTTGCTGGCAGTTGGCCATAAACACTCTTGAGACTGACCTACTGGAACTAGAAACTGTCTTGCCCTGTGGATCTAGAAGGAGATTGAGATGTTGGTTAATAGCCACTTTAATCTGACCGATGAAAATGCACAGGATTAGGAGCAAATGTTTGTCCTATACACGTGGCTGGTTTCATGGACACATGGCCTGGGCGCTCGCATAGGGCCTGTGCTCGGGAAGATCCCATGCTTGGTTTCATATTCTGTTGTCTTTTCTTTTTCAATTACAGCTGATATTCAATATCACTGGATACTGTTTTCAGGGGAACAGCGTAGTGGTTGGACACGGATATGACTTACGAAGTGATCACCTCGACAAGTCTAGCACCACCTGGCACCATACATGGTTATGACAGTATTACAGACTGTATTCTTTAGGCTGTACTTACACCCCCGCGGCTGTCCTGTAACTACCAATCTGTACTTCCCAATCCCTTCCCCTTTTCATCCAGTCCCCCGACCCACCTCCCTTTCTGAACAAGCATTCTTATTTTGAGCTGTGCCCAAACTTATATAGCTGATCCTGCCTCTGTGTCTATTAAAAATTCAGTATATAACACTATATTGTATAATTGAAATTTGCTGAGATTACAATTTAAATGTCCTCACACAAAAAAGTGTAAATATGTGAGAGGACGTGTTAATGAGCTTGATGGGGGGAACCCTTTCATAGTGCACACGTATGAAATCTTCACATTGTATGTTTCAAATATATGACATTTTATCAATTATACCTCAGTAGAGCTGAAAAGTTTTATTCTCATTATGTCAATTCTTTATTGAATTGATAATATAATAATATATATTTTGAAACTCCACCATTTTATCTTTATATCCTACTATCTTTCTTCCTCTTCCCCAATCTGTGTCTTTCTATATATGTTGTGTGTGTGTATATATGTGTATATATATACTCATGTACGTATGTACATATGTGTACCCCTACTAGAATGCTACATCATAAGCTTCTGAGCACCAGGACAGTTGCCTATAAGAGGTGATCACATTCACAAAAAATGAAAATAGACACCCTGAAAGGAACTTCAGCGGACAGACGTTTTTATGCGTGAGACAATGTACATATAACAACAGTTTAAGCAGCATATTTACATGTCAGTTTCAGGTAACTAACTGTATATTTCAAGCAACAAACTGGTGTCATTAGCTTCTCTGAGGACACTCCTGAGAGCGCTGACTTCAGCCTGGAAGGACCATCAAGTGAAACCAGCCCTTCTCAGCACGTTCAACCACCCAGCCCAACTCCACGATTTTCTGCCTTCACGATCTTTTGAACTCCAGTGATAATAAGTAAAAAATGATGTTCCCTGTACGACCAGTGCGTATTCTCACATCTGATCACAGTGATTGATACGTCAATCTTTTTCTTTTGCTCACAGTTATTATTTTTCATTGTTAACCCTTTTAATGGGCTTCAGTTACAGCCATAAGTCCCTTTCTTATCTGACATTAAAATAATTTCCATTCAACTCTTTTTCGACATTGGAATGGGTTAATCTTAATTCTTTGGTCAATATTCCAGAGGCACATGAAATGATTACATGCAGGTTCATGGCTTACGCAAATGTGCGTGTGCAGCGCTTTTGGTGGTAGGAAAGATAGACAAAGAAATAAAGAATGATTTCATCAGAAGAAACAAGAATAAAAGGAACAAAGAAAACAGGGAAGGCAGGAAAGGAAGGAGAGAGGAAAAGGGAAGGAAGACTGACTTTATTGTTTTAGTTGTTAATCCCTACGTTTTTCTGATTAAAAAACCTATTTATATTAAAAATAATTACATATAATACATTTCAACATGTATCATTGTGGCACAGGATAGTAATTTCTACATATAACATGAGACAATACAATTATGTGATTGTGTATGTCCACAAAAGTCACAGACTAATTGTTATTATCTATGTTAAGATAATGTAAAATATAATTATATAAATATAAAAAATTACTAATTTATGATTGATTTTATATCAAGATACTAATAATTAATTTTATTAAAATATTAATATAGAATTAATATAATTTATTTTTTGGATTTTTCCACAAGATGTATGATTACATTTAGTAGAAAACCCTTTTGGTGTTATATAAGGAGCTGTGATAATCTAATAAGTTTCTTTTTACAATTTTTTGGGGATGAGAACTTCTACGTTCTACTTTCTTAGTTTCAAACACACAAGGTAGTATCATTAACTGTGGTGACCACGCTGTACGTTACATCCTGAGGACTCAGTTACCTTCCAACTGCAGTTTGGTACCTTGTGAGGAACCCTCTACATCCGTTTCACCTCCCCCTCCCCAGCACCCCAAGCCTCTGGCAACCACTGAGTGAAGAAAGAAAATGCAGTGTGTGTATACACACACACTCACATATATGCACACATACACACACGTGTAATGCATACATACAATGGAATATCATTCAGCCACAAAAGAGAGAGAAATCTTGCCGAGCATCCGACAGACAGCATGGGTGGGCCTCGAGGGCCTTATGCTCGGTGAAATAAGAGAAAGATAAAAACGATTTTAAAAGATTGCTCATAGATACAGAAAACTTCAGGCAGGGCCGGCGCTGGAAACCGTGATGGGGCTTGACTCCGTAAGTCATCGAGGTTTGCGGGCTTTCGGGGCGGGGGTGGGGGTGGGGAGCTATGGCTCACTGACCAGCTGGAGCTGGAAGTTGGAGGATCCTTCTGGGAGAGCAGGCGGAGGCCTCGCTGACTTGGGATGCATCCTCCGCCCTTTGGGGCACGGTGGGTTTGCTGGGCAAAGCCTCTACACCACGCAAATGGCAGGTTTCGGGGGATTAATTTACTGGGGTCGTCCAGGCCGTGCTGAAGAGAGGAAACACGCGAGGCAGGAAGTCCCGCTCAGCTCCTGCACGAACCCTGCCCTGATATGAAAGAAGCGATTGACCAGGGGCTCGGGGAGTGGGTGGGAAGTCGGGCAGAGGAGGCTGGAGTCACAGAAGGAACACTCCGACATTCCAAACCTGGTCCCTGGAGGAGTCGCGCTATGATTAGTAAAAAGTGAGGAACAAAAAGGCTTTGAGAGGCTCTGCCTTTGACCTTCCCTGTTTGAAGACGTTCTGAAGCCCCACACTGAGCCGCTTCCATCGTCCGCCCTGGGTATTTACGGACCGCCGCTCACGGCTGGGACCCTGGACTTTGAAGTGGGGGTCGATGAAAGGGCGCCTGTCCTGCTTCGGAGCAGGTCTGGGGTAGGGCAGAGCCCGGAGGGATGATGGGAAATAAGTCGGACCAGCTTCTTCAAAAGACCTTTTCTCTCCCGGTTAAAGAGCGTTCATTCTTAGTTACCACCCTCTTAGAAAAAAACTGTGTCGCCCAGGAGTTTTATTTGGAGCAACATGAATGGTTTTACTTTCAATAGTCACAGGCAAATGACAAGTTGTATTTAATTTTTATATATCTTTATTTACATAGACTTTAGTGATATCCCTGCTTGCTGTATAATTTGATTTATTTTGGGACATCAGAAAGAATCCATTGAAGTGGCACATAGCAGCTGCCTACTTGGGCAGCAAAGCTTGTAGCTCCGAACAGCCTAGTAAATAAAATTCAGTTAAGAAATCACAGGATACTTCAAAAGGGAATTGTGGGTACTTTTTATAAAAGTGTACTTTATCCAACTGCAAAAATGTTAGTTGAAGAATAAGCAAGTCAGTGTTTGAGAGTATGTTGTCCCTAATTTTCATAAAAGACCTAGAAATGGTGCAAAGGATTTAAATCTTCAAATCTTCTGATGAACATGGGGTGAACCATGGAAATTATGGTAAAATGCAACCAAAGACTTTAGAAAGAGAACTAGAACCCTTTGTTTTGCTAACTTTTCTAATTTGGTGTTTTAAATAATAATGTTTTCTCTTAATGTCCGGTCTGTGGCATACAGCTTATTGCTTGGAACAGGCTGGAGTTCAAATTTTGGGTCCAGGGCCCACGTACCACCTCTAAGCCTCAGGGTGCCCGCCCCCAACAAGGAGAAGAATAACAGTAACGAGGGTGCCTACCTCATAAAGCGGCTGGAGCCCGGAAGCCCACCCTGGGTTCTAGCCCCAGAGTTGCACTTTTCGGCCCTGAGGCCCTCGGGCAGGTGCGTAGTAACCTGGCTGGGCCACGGTTGCCTCTAGTGCAGAAGGAAAGCGATGGTGACGCCGCTCCACAGCGCACGCGGAGAAAGCGCCCAGAGGGGGAACCGCCCCCTGGAAATGTCCTTTCTGCTGCGTTGCTTCGACATCACTGTCCCGTTGTATCCGATGGGCCCGTCTACCTGGAAATTGTCCGTTTTAATCGGAAGCTTATTTCATGTCATTACATTAACAAAGCACGAGGGATTAATAGTGAGTTAATTCATTAGTTAAAGGGTTTGGGATGAAGCCAGATGATGCACCCATCCCCCTCGTTAGTAAGGTGACCCAATTCTGTGGCAAAACTCTCCTCCTCCCCAGGCTATTTTTACATGAAAAGTTTGCTTTCCAGGGTCTTTTTAAAATTGATTCTTTGACTGCAAATGCTGTTCTGATTCATTAGTTCCTTCTTCAGATATGATAATAAAACATTTGATCTATTCAAAGATTTTCTTTATGGGGGTGAACCACTCACCCCCATTAAAGTGAATGCTCTGAGGGGTTAGAGGGTGATTTTAACACTCAGCTTTCATAGGGCGATCTGGGCTCCCCAGCTTGGGAATTCTGGGAGGGAAGTCACATTCAGGGTTCTCTGCTGGTAGAAATTTTTATTTTGTCTTTTGTCTCTTACCCACCCCTTCCTTCCTCTTTTTCTTCCTTCCTCCCTTCCCTTCCCTTCCTCCTGAATTCAGTGAGCTAGGCCCTGTGATGGGAACAAGATTCCAACATTTCCTGTGTCCAAGTTTTGACCACAATGGTGGTCAAAAGCTGAAACAATGGAAAATAGGGACTGTTGGGAATAAATTGTGTGTAGACTTCATGTCCATCACGTAGGTTGTGAACCTCACATGTGAGTCCCCCAACACATGCACTGTCATGGCATAGCTTGAAAAAACTGCATGACATGTCACTTTGATGATCTAACCGGTAGATCTCTTGTGAACGGGCAGAAGTGGCTCTTGCCCTGGGAGAACCTGGTGATCGCTGAGGTTTTGAAGTGAGTGACTATCTGGAGCCTCACCTTTTTGCTCTGTTGTAAGCTGCTGTTGGAGAGTTTAAATAAGCTACTCAAATAAGATGGGATGTTTCCAGTAAATTAAAAAAAAAAAAATGTTGAATCTTTGGCAGACTCTGGTTCCAATTTCCCATCATTTCAGTAACCCCAAGAATTCCCAAATTCTCAGAGCATAGGAAATGCTTTTGTCATTTGCTGATATTTCTCTTCTTGTTGCTTCAAGAGAGACTTACTTTGGGTGGTGAGAACACAGAAGGGAATTAGCCCAATGCTCATTTTTTCTCTAAAACATAAGGATCATATTCCGTTATCACATTTGCTTGTGGTGTAAGAAAACTTGTGATAGATTTGGCTGTATCTTTACAATATATTACATTTTAATTCTATTTCCAGAGGTCATGCATGCATCCAATTAAGGGTGTGTTCATGGCATTGACTTTCCTAAGAGAAATGTGTCATTTATGCTCCGTTACTGCCCTTCCGCATATCTGCCTGGAGTCTACTGCATGTCTTATAAGAGTTATTTGAAAATTTGCCCTGCCTTTTCCATAACTAAAATAATTTCTCTGTTCTGTATAATCCTTAGGCATTTTGACTGGTCCACTATGATTTTTTTCATGTAAAAAGAGGGGAGCTTGCCTCTTCTAATTATTCTGCTTCTTAGGCAGGAGATTTGTACATTAAATTGTTAGTTACTAAATATTAAGTCTGGAACAAGATATGACACTTCAGATATAGCAAAGGTAAATTATGGCATACAGCACTATTATAAGGTGTGCTACTATTTTTATGGTAACTTTACCCACTCTATAACCACAAATAAGTATTTGTCTAGTATGAGTGTCGTTTTAAGGAAATTATGTTGCAGCTTGTAATTACTTCCACTGAAATCTATCTGCTCAGGCTCAGACCTTGCACTCCCTCAGACGCACTTGAGCCAGGGGGAGGAGGGGTGTACTGGGTGTGTTTTCTTAGAGCCGATTAAAGCCGTGGTATTTACTTTGGTCCTTTAAGAATAAATTAGCTTTACTGCAAGATCAATGAGTCTAGCTGTGTTTCCTTGAAAAATGAAGTACTTATAGTGTAGCAATTTAGAGAGAGAAAATATCAGCTCTCCGGTTTCCCCCAGGGTGCCTCCATGTACACGGTGACTACTAAGTCTTCGTAACACACACTCACAATATTTCTAAAGTCGGATTAGAATCGCCTGAACTACTACCAGGAAGTCATCCCCCTCCCCCATCATTTACTTTTTTCATTAAACAGATTTCTCGTAAATTAACTGGACTTAATGGTAACGCTACTAGACTCCTGCTTTTTGCACACCTTGTTTTTGTGCCATGTACTTGGCATACGTGTATGCTCCGAGCCCTTTACTTTTCACAGAACGGTGCCTGCACTCAGGTGGTTTCTCTGCTGGGAGTGCCCTCGAAGTTTTCTCTATTAGTCAAAATCTTGATTGTCTCACATATTCACACGTCGTCTGCTCTAAGATATTGACTCGTGTTCCAATGAAAAATGAATCTCCGTCTTTGCTTTCTAGCATGTTGTTGGATTTCTCCCAGTTGGCCCGACAAAGTGATTGAGTGCCTTCTTTTTTTTTTTTTAATTAAATTTTATTTTAATTGTTGTTCTTATGCAGTCTTCTGTTTTCTACTCCCATCCCGTCCCTCCCTTCTTGCCATTTTCCCCACGTAGGCTGTAAACTCCACAAACTCCTCTCCATGGAGCACCGGGCTTCACTTCGGTACTTGGAGCCCAGTCAGCACGAGCCGGGTGCGGCACCCCCGCGGGACTCACGGTGCATTTACTGCCTTGCAGAGCCCTTCCTTTGGGGCTGCTTTCATCTTGCCTCTCTGCTTACCGAAATCTGTCCTTCTGCAATCACTCCTCCTCGGCGTCCTTTCTGATGCCCCCAGCCCTCAGGGATGTCTCTTTTTTCCTAACCAGGGAGTTTGGAGGATCGAGGAGCTAATAGGCGAGCATGGTGTCCGGCACAGGGTCAGCCCTGACTGAGCGCTGGTTCCCCGAGCTTCATTTGTGGTCTGTAATGCGGAGACGTGATGTGCTCATGGGACCCGGGGGGGGGTGCTCACGGGACCCGGGGGGGGGGCGGGGTAAGAGGCACTGTGGAATGGAGACTTGGGGCCCCTGGCTCTCCATCATGAGTTACAGAGCTGTAACTAAATTGCTGAATCTGTCCCAATGTCCCCTTCGCCCTGGGTGCCTAGTTAGGAAGTACCCATAAACGACACTCTGGAAAATGGACCACTTATTATTATTATTAGCTAGAGCTGAATTCTGCTCTTCAACAACTTTGACTTGCTAGCCTAAGTTCTACATTCAAGTTGAATAAGCAACTCTCATGGTCTTTTGCACTAAGCTTCGGCCTCATGCCCGTGTGTTTTAAGGGCAGAGGTACATCCTAGAAGAATGAGCTTGGCTGGTGTGTCTCCTACGGTAACTGCCCTGTGGAAAGGACATGAACATAATTTTTGTTGCATGACTACCTGTTGTTTGCCAGGAAAATATTACAAGTATGGGCAAGATTAGAATTATTTGTCAGGCTAATAATACAAGTGTTAGCCTTGCTACTTACCACAACAACGTGCGGGAGACATTAAACTGAGGCGAGGAAGAAAGCTCATGACTTGCCCAAAGGTGCCCAGTAAAGGTGGCACGCGACACGGGGTGAAAGATCCCAGGCTCTGGCCTCGACAACGTGCATTCCCACTCTGAGTTTCTCACACATTAATCATGTGCTCTTGCTCAGTTTGCTTGGAGGTTATATAATTGCAAGCAGATGACTTACTTTAAGCCAGAAAACTGCATTAATGTATTAAAAGCACACCGGTAGCGTATAAAAGGACGGACCAGCCCCTGGAAAGGGATAAGAACCAGTCATTTGAGTAAAAAATGTAGAGTTTGGTCTTACTTTTTAAAGAAAGTATCGAATGAATCATACCACATGTGCCGAGGGTGCCAGTTACCGAAGCATTCATCTTCCCGCCCTGGATTCTGGGGTTTCACTCCCTGGAACTCTCGTGGAAAGAGGCAAGGCGCGGATGGAGGCCTGGCATTCTTTGGAAATGCCAGAACTCCGAAGAGGGAATATACTATTACCCTCCCAGTAGTAATTAGTGGGTTTATGGAAGAACACATGTGTAAGAAGAACTTGCTTATGGATTAGGAGGGAGATTACCATGTAAAATAAATGTAATGATACAGTTAACCACACGCACATGCCCACGGAACTATGACATGCACTTAGAAACATGAGAAAAAGATTGAAAAAAACCTCTGATGTTCACCTTAAAATGGGGGCAAGTATTTATTGTTGCTTCCCACAAAAGATAAGATTTAGGATTTCCAGGAAGCTCTTAGTCTCTCATTCTCTCCTTGCTCATTGTTTTTGTGCATTACTTCTATAGAGCATTTATCGTGGCTTTTTAAACTGTCAGGGAACCATCTGTACACAACCTGTGGGAAGCCAAAGGGAATTTGTTGTGTTGTATATTGACAATGTGGGAGATTGAATTAAGAGCTCAAAGGACATCACTGGGAGCTGGGCGCTGCCTTTTGCTGGCTTGCCCACAGTCTCACCAGCCACCCCAGGCTAAGCACTGGGAAGCCTGTGGAAAAAGCACCTGTTTCTCCCCAAACTGTTACAGCAAAGTCCTCATCTTGGGATAGTGTCTCCAACTGGGTCAGGTGTGCCCCTGAATTGGTCACTGGGCCCAGGGAAAAGCGATGCTTTCATTGCAAGGTAGGTGGCCCATCCTGAAGCCTGGAGGAGGAAGACTCAGCTGGGGATGAAGGAGAAAAAGCTACCCAAGGAACGGTGGCAGGCAAGAGAGGCCCGGGTGAGGAACAGTTAATGAGTGGAAGATGCAACACATAATTCCTTCGCGAGAAACTTCAACATATTTACTCCTGTGTTTGATTTTCTTATTCTGGTTGCACGTATCACAGTCCACCCAGAGCCAAAACCTCAGAATAGTCTCTCGGTCTCCCTGTCTGTTGGCTCAGTCCTCAGGTTCAGGGAATTCATCTTTCGGGATGCCTTTTGCACCTGTGCTTTCTTTCCACTCTGGCTGCCACAGCGCAGGTTGGGCCTATCATTAATTCTTACCCAGACGATGGCTTTAGCCTCCTAATTGATCCTCCAGCCTTCAATCCCCCAAGTGCTAGCTCATAATACCCAACTTGATTTCATTTGGTTTCTTAGGTTTCCAGGATTTCTCAAAAGTTTGATTTTGTTCCTCAGTGCTGTAACGTAAAGACCACTGACCTCCTCACATTTTCTATCTGGAATCCAGGAATTTTATTTTTAACCACTTTTTGCTTATTCATCATTGGCCTTGCTTGTGCATAAAAATTGTGTGAAGTTGAGTTGAATTCAATGCAAATGCTCTGCGCTTCCTTGCAGCCCTAAAATTCCACCAGTAAATAAACATTATCCGATTGAAATTTTAATTTTCTTTTCTTAAGAGAAACAATCTGGTATAAACAAAAATTTTTTTTTAAGAAAAATTAGTCTGACTGGGCGTTGGTTGAAGGAAGCATGGGAGGAGGAAGGACGAATTAGAAGGCTTCTAGCGTAAGATAAGCAGATGTGATAAGGTCTGAAGGGAAGAGGGTGGGGACTGTGAATAAAAATCAGGCGGGTAGAAGTGAAGAGCTTCGTGCTTCTCCACTCACCTGGACCGTGAGGCCCATCAGGGTTAGGAGAGCGTCTTCACCTCTCTCTCTCTCTCTCTCTCTCTCTCTCTCTCTCTCTCTGCACAGAATAAGGACCAGCAGCCAGGTCACAACAGATGCTCAGTGAAGCCTCTCAATGTGGTTGGACAAGACGTTGTGACTGATGGTTTGTGGGACAAATTGTAGTCTGAGTAATTAGAGTCCAAAGCAATTAATTCTACACTATTCTATTCCCTTCCCTCTTCTCCCTCCCACCCTTCCTTCCCCGCTCCCCCCCACCCCCCCAGAAGAAGGGGATTGCTTCCTGGTGGTGCTTGTTTTTAAGGAAATCTCTCTGCCAGCTTGTGCCCTGAGGGCTTTCCTGTTGGGATAACCTGCCTGATACCTTTTGTAAAAATAACAAGGTATAGACCAGCTATTCCTTCCTGTTCTCACACTCAAGACTTGCCTGCCTTGAACAGAATACTGACTGCTGCAAAGATGCACGCTTCTGGGGTTAGTCAGGGAACCTACACTTAGATCTGCTTACGAAGTCTTGCTTGAGCCTGAGTTCACCTTCTTGTACTTACTGATCGTATTTGACATGAACAGGTGTAAGAGACAATTTAACATTCTGTGTGACTGGCGCATCGTGCTCCCTGACAAAACTTGGTAATTTGCGAAGCACTTTTGCAGGCATTATCATATTTAATACTTGAAATCGTTTTGTGAAAGAAATATAACAAACGTGTTGAACTGCATTTTATTAATGAGGAAACTAAAGCTGAGGACAATGTATTTTTGCTTTGGGTAGTTCACCTTATTTTTTCTGGCACCTTATTCTTTCTTCTTTTCCCTCTCTACATGTTGTCCAAATCAGCTGCTGTAGGCTCACATGACCTCTTCCTGCTGGCCACAAGGATCCCTCTAAGATGGGTGCACATCCCATGCTGGACGAATAAGATAATTCATTCTCGGGCCACAAGTCATGTTAGAGCCAGTCAATTCTTTGATCAAAGCTGGCTGGTTCGAGTCCTCTCTTCCCTGCCCTTTAGCATTAGAACCATGAGAAGAGGAGGGTGGAACTGAGAGGGGTGAAGAGCAGGGGGTGCAGGACCACGGTGGGGTGGGCGGAAGGAGGAGAGACACAGGAAGTGCTCGTTAACAAGGGAACCCCACCTCCTCTGGTGCTCAGGCAAAACTCAATCCTGGGCTAGCACAGTGGTTTAACTACTGTTAAATTTCTTGAGCCAAGAAATTATCCTTTGTTTTGCTAATCTGGTTCATGTTGGTTTTTTCTCTTGTCTGCTTCATTTAGAAGAGTTCCAATACACCTGAGAGTATAAATACAGTGTCCAACGTTAGGTAATTACTGACAAATGCTGGGTAGATCCTGACTTCCTGAGAGTCCACAGTACCATTCTTGCGTCTCTCTCCCTCTCTCTTCTCTCCCCTCTCTCTCTCTGTCTCCCCCTTTTCCTCCAACCCTCCCTCTCTCTCTCTCAAGATCAGATTTATTTGGAGGAAACACAAAAACCAGCACAACCCAAAGACAGGATTCACATCTCAAGACATCTCCCAGCTAGTGCATGTCTCTCGACAGGAAAACATTCTGAGAAATTCGTCGTTAGATTTCGGTGTTGCATACCATCATTGCGTGCACTCACGCACACCCAGAGGGTGCAGCCACGTGGCACACCTGGGCTGCGTGGCACAGCCCATTGCTCCTAGGCTAGGAACCTTAACAGCATGTTACTGTACTGAATACTGTAGGTAACCGTAACACAATGGTATTTGTGTATCTAAACACATGCAAACATAGGAGAGGTACAGTAAAAATATGGTATGGAAGGTAAAATGTTGTGCACCCACGTAGGGCACTTACTGTGAATGGAGCTTGCGGGCTGGAAGTTGCTCTGGTGGGTTGGTGAGCGGGTGGTGGGTGTGAAGGCCTGGGACGTCCCTGTACATGATCGTAGACTTTATAAACCCCGTACACTTAGGCTACGCTAAAGTCATTTTAATTTTATCCTTTCTTCAGTAATAAATTTATCATAGTTTACTGTAACTTTTTAACATGGCTGTATGAATGTTTGATTTCTTTTAAACTTTCAGACTCTTTTGTAATACCACTTAGCTTAAAACACAAAAAAGTCCCTCATGGACAGAGACAATACACAGCGATGACCAGAGGGGAAGGGGGTGAGGGAGGTGGAGGAGGGTGAAGGTGGGGATAAGTGGTGATGGAAGGAGACTCGACTTTGGATAGTGAGCACACAAGACAATATGCAGATGATATATCATAGAACCCTGTACTTGTAAGCGATGTGATTTTATTGACCAATGTCGCCCCAGTAAATTCAATATTTTTAAAAACACAAACACATTGCATAGGAGTGCAAATGTATCTTCTTTATATCCTTATTCTATAAGCTTTTTGAAAACTGTTTTGTTAAAAACTTAGACACAAACACACACATTGGCCTAGGCCTACACAGGTTCCGGGTCGTCAGTATCACGGCCGTCCTCCTCCACGTCTTGGCCCACTGGGAGGTTGTCAGGGGCAACGGCATGCGTTGTCATCCATGATGGCAGCGCCCCCTTCTGGAACGCCTCCTGAAGGGCCTCCCGAGGCTCTTCTTGAAGATGTGTCATCTTTTCAGAACTATCTCCATGGTGGTTTGCTGGGAGCGCTTCTTTTTTTTATCACAGGTTTTCTGGTAGACAGATAACGCACATGGACCTTCCTCCCTATTCATGAAAAGCTTCCGGTGTGGGCGTTGGGGTCCATGTTTTCAAACTTCGTAAGGAGCTTTTTTAGGTCTACAAAAGCTTCTGCGGAGCCCTTCGCTGTGAATTTTCTTGGGGCTCCTCTTCCTTCTCCTGCGGTTCCCTTTTCTCTCAGCTCTTCTTCGCCAGCGTGTCCTGTTCCAGGTCCCACAGCCTTCACCAGTCTGTCCCTCGGGAACCACCTCTGGGGGCCCCTCAGTGTCATCCGCATCCCCACCCAGGTTCAAGTGCTTTCCCATCGCAACCACGGCCTTGTGAGTGTCTCAACATTTGTGCTGAGATGTTGCCATGGCTGCGACCTCACTAGGTGCTGGGAATTTTTCATTCCACGATAGTCTGATAGACCAGCATCCTTATGTGCTCTGTCACTGACCAAAACTTCGTCGTGGGGTGCGTGACTCTGTATATTTAAATGCCCGACGGTGCTTGCATGCCCGTACGAGGCAGATACTGGGACCACCCTCTCCAAGGCTCCTTTGCTGCGTCCTTGTGCCCTAGCTCCCAATGGGCTTTCTCTCCCAACAGCCAGCCTGGTTGTCTGTATTTTTGTCGACTGTCCTGAGGCTGTTGGACCCAGCTCAGCCTGTGCTGCCTGAGAGCCACGGATGCCTGGGAGTTACCAACCCCTTAACAAGGCTGGCCAACGATAGGCCACCATTGTCTATCTTCTGGTACGGAGAGCCCTGGAATGTGGTTGATTAGGCGGTTTCCGGAGTTGCCCTGAAACATCGAGTCAAAGATCCCTTTCACGGGACTTGCTTGATATCCCACCTGTACATGGCCTCTCTCCCCTCTCATTCTTCCGGCAGGCTTCTGCCACCCCACATGGAATCCTCTCAGGATATGATTCTAGGGAACCCAACGTACAACAAAGCTAAACAGGGCAACACAGGCATTCAAGGACCAAGAAGGCGAGGCCTCAGCTTAGGAACTCAGGTGTGAGGTAGGTGGAAGAGAATTGTTTGGGAGACATACACGAAAAAGCAGGTACTGAGAGGAACCACTGCAATGGTGTTATCCCTTACCTGGAAATGACACTTAATCAGAAAATGACCTAAAATTCAGATCAGCTGTATTTCCACTGAATTAAAAGGATACACCTTCCTCACACGAGCCAAACCTTACAGAGCAGTATTTTACATGGGTGTGTATTTTGGCTTCCAATTTAAGGTTATAATTTATTCTTCTTGGTTGATTTCCCGGTGGTCACAGCAATGTCCAGCATACCTGACTGAAGAGTATTGTTGGCCGGATTCTTAGGGAGAAATCTTCACTGAAACCGTTATTAAAAAGTTATGACCCTTTCCAAAGGTCCAGGATTAAAATCACCAAGTAGCTGATTTGTTGATTCTCTGAGAAGGGTTCAACCTCTTCTCCCCAAAGCAAAAACACACGAAACCTTTTCTGCATTCTCTGGCCAAGACATACTCAAGCCGTCTGTTGGCTGGAGGCTTTTTCACATGAATGGAGAGTGAAAATACAGATAATTTGCTGAGGTGTTATTAGAATTCTAAGATCTACACCAGCAAAATGGGGTTAAGGGAGGTAGCCTTCAACTCAATTCTTTAGGCATTTCAGCGATCCATTTTGTTTTCAAAATAATTCCAAAGCCCCCGGAAAAATTTCTAACACATTTTCAACATATTTTAGAAAGAGAAGTATTTGTTCATCATTATTTAATTTACTTGTATATTTTATTTCTTTTTCCATAAGGTGCATGTTTTATGGAACTGATGTAAACCCTTCAGTGGCCTCATATAAGAAGGTTCATGAACATGAGCTTCTGCCTTGTCTGTGTATTTCCTGCTTCCTGAATTTACTTTTGTACTGAATGTAGCGGCGTGTGTGTTGCTAATTCTTACCATTCTCCTTACAGTGTTCCCATTCCCCTAGTTCTCATGGATTGGCCTCTCTGTCCTGACGGTTCCCAAAGCAACGCTCTGCTCAGAAGAGTATTCTAGACAGTAATAGAAAACCCCAACACTGTAATTTTAGAAACTTTTTTTTTCTGTTAGACTGTGAACCACTTGATGGAACCCTGACTTACTCATCTTTGTAACCCCTGGTGAGAATGTGGGCGTATCGAAGATGCTCAGCAAATATTTGTGGAATGAACGAATAAACACCCTATGTGTAGAAAGTCCCAAATAGTTCGCCTTTCCCCCCACAACCCATACCACTCCCGGGGGAACAGAATCCCGGGATTAAAACAGTGGGTTCTAAGAACCTGACTTTTCAATGTGGGACTTCTCTCCTCCCTGAGAATATTAGCCATTTTTCTGAGAGGGAAGCACATAGAAAAAGTGTGGATTTCTTTTCTTTTCTCTGTCTGTCTATGGAGCAGACTGTGTCCAATAAAAAAAATATATATATATGTGCCCCAGTAAGTTTTCAAGCTGTGACCTACTCCATTTTTATTGATTTTCATAATCCCTTTGGTCATTAAGAAATCATTGCTATGATTTGTGTTTCATGTTGTGAAAGGTTAGTACATCTCTCACGGAAAGGTACTTTGTAAATGCAGTTAGCCACTAAACACGACGAGCTACCGAGTCGCGGGGACCGCCGTGAGGTGACCTGGCGAGGCTTCCCCGCGGCATTCCTGACTTCAGGCCCGTGGCACTTTTCGGTAAACCTCGGTCCCACCTGCCTCCCACTTCTGGGATGAGCCAGTGCAAAATACAAGACAATATTCTGTTCAATGCCAAGTTCCCAATTAGACTGGTAAGAATCGTAATATATGAATTTCAGAATTTTATCCGGGTGACCCAAAGCGAGAACATCAGTGCTAAAGGGTGGGCAGGAAAAGTAACTTCAATGCCTCTGGCAACACTAATACTTGTTAGTTAAATAAAGAGGGGCTCTGACTAAACTACCTGTTCTTCTGGTGAAATAATACCACAATTTATTATTCATTTCCATTAGTAATAAATGTAGGAAAACTTTTCTTTTTTTTAGATTCAGGGAAACATTCTATCCTTCAGATAACTAACTCAGACAAATGGAAGCCTATTCTAAGCTAAGCAATGGAGGTAAGAAATAGTATTATACTCTGGGTTTCACTTCTTATTAAAAAAGAAACCAGACAAATTTAATAAGAAGCCAGACAAACACATTTAAGAAATCTAACACACTGTATTACGAGATTGCTTGTCTCTTACCCATCACTCCCTGAGGGTTCGGGCTTTGCTTTGCTCTCTAATACGTTGCCAGCTTTCGGCGTATCGGCTGACATATGACAGACGCTCCCTGGGCTTTTGTTGAATTAATTAAAATTCATCTGTCACTCTGTTGTACTTATGTGTTACAGGTAGCCACATCATGTAACTCTGTTATCTGTACTGAATACTCTGGTCGAGGCTATGACTTCAGACAATCAATGCAAGCTCTGGAGACACGTAGTATACTATTTTCCAGTTGGTGCTGGGCTGCTAAGTTGTGTCTAACAAAAATTAGTTTAGCGCTGACTGTGCACACAGCTCTGAGCTAGGAGTTGGATGGACCGTCTGGTGGAGAATCCCAAGCAAGACGGCAATTCAGCCTGTTTTAAAGTGATTTATCGTTGTCTTTATCAAATGTTTACTATAATAATGGGTCTTTAATGAAGCGAAGATTTTTCTCTACAGACATTGGTAGCAATATGTGATTCCAGGTTGTATTGCATTATCAGTATTTGTTTACATTTGTCTGTCTCCTGGGGAGGCAAATAATGTACCATTGATGTTTAACACGCTGCTTGGATCAAATGTGGCTGCTGGTTTGTGTTTGTTGACTTTATCTATGTGTGAGTTAGTTGATGGAAGTCCTCTTGTCTTATGATCATCAGAACAGAATCGTATTTGGAGCCTAAATCTAATCAAAGTAATTCTTGGTTCAGTGTAAATGCCCACTTAAAATACTCAATATATCTGTGCCTAAGTGATACCCTCAATCCCTGGTTCACTCGGGAGGAGCGTTAGTTACCGTGACTCGGAGCGTTAACCTGTCTGACTCGCTAAGCCTCGTTCGTACTGACTCTCCGAGTACCACCCTTCCAGCTGAATTATTTAAAATGGTCCCCACCCCGGGCTGAGACCTAGCTCTCCCTGCCAAGCCAAATTACCAATCGTGGGTGAAGCTACTTCACAAACAACTGAGAGCAGGGCAATCCGTAGAAGCAAACAGTGGAAGGAATGGTAGAAAGAATAAACATTTAAAGTGAACCAAAGCTGAAAAACATCCATTAAGCTTAGTCGGTTTCATTTCATTTCAAAATGGGCAGCTTATGAATACGGTAAAAGTGACGGCAACAAGATAATTGGTCAGAGTATAGCTATGGTATTTACATATTCCAGACGTTCTTAGAAGTACCTGTTTTATTGTTTTCAAGATAGAACATAATCAGATGCAATTTAATGTTCGTGTTTTTGTCAGATGTCTTAGAAAAATCAATATAAACATTTTTCTTTGTGGACTACACAGGTTTCGATTGTGCTTTAAAAAGTTGGTCTACACACACATGTACTTAAAAACTCCTTTCTGAGAACCCTTTGTAACCTAGCCACTGTGCTGGTTCAGATAATACCTAGCCTTTGCCTCAGGAAGCTTACAGTCAATAAGCAAGCAGGACAAGAAACTGGGTGATAAGAATGCGAAATATGGAGAGTTATCATGGTGAAGGCCCAGAGAACGGGCCCCTAAACTGGCTTAGAGGAAGTTGGGATGGCTGCCAAAGTTCAGTGACCTGAGTAGGTTCCGAGAGAGGACTTAGCCAAGTCTCATGCGCTGTGGTTGGGATCTGGGAAATGATTCTCTACGAAGAAGCTGCGATTTGTGAAGCACCATCTCTGAGAGTGGTCTGGGGATCCGGCACCAGGGAAATGCAGGTAATTTAGGATGAGTGGAGCCACATTAGGAAGTGATGAAGTGATGAGGCCACAGACACTGGAGGTGGCCGATTATAACGAGCCTCACATACCAGCCAAGGTTTGACCTTAACGTTGAGGCTGCCAGTTTCCGTTAAATGACTGTTTGCAGGGGGGTAGGACATGCCCACTGTGATGTGGAGAATGTGTAAAAAGGGGCAAGAGACTAAGCAGGAGCTCAGTCGGCCAAGGAGCAGCAGTAATTCAACCAAATCAGAGGTGTTAGGATGGAAATATGTGCATGAGCCGAAGAAGTATTAGGAACGTAGCATCTTTATAGTTTTGCGTCTGATTGAATGTTGGGGGTGAGGTGCACATTTTTATCTCAGCAAATAAATGTGCGCAGGCGCCACTGACGGAGAACAGGGGTGAACAGAGAGATCGGCATGTCAGATGTGGGCTGACGTGGGCAGCACATACAAAAATGGAAGACGGGTTCAACGACCGCAAATGTTAAATTTAAAGGACTTTGGGGGCATCTTAGCCAAAAGGTCAGGTAAACAATTAGTTTTACTGAAAATAATTGAGGTTATCTTCTTCTCCTTTGGGGTGATTGGTTTTATGGCAGAACGTGTCACCATGTTCTTACCAATTAAATGTCCTGGGCCCTCTGGGAAAGACCCTTTCTTTAATAAAAACAAATTCCCATGGAGAAGTCTTATCCCCTTTTTTCCTGTCTGAACATTGATTAATAGGGACCTGATGCTTGGAGCAGCAGGAAGATTCTTTGACCATGACACAAAAGCAAGGAAAATCACTAGGTGGGACCAGATCCCTGATATTATTAAGCTACTGGATTCACCAATTCTAATCCATCCAACTATGGACATTTTTAAGATGAGACGATAAAAACACTGTTTGAGCGATTTTTCTGTTTTAGTCATCTTCAGCTAAAAGCATTTTAACCTGAGGATCAAGATGCTATTTGAAGATAATTCAGAGTAGTAATGGCAACTCTTTAAAAACTGAATTGTGATGAAAAAGGAAGAGGTGCTATTTATTATTTAGATATAGCATGAAAAACAGTTTCATTTTATAATGGGGAAGATTCAAGAATATCTAAATACTAATATTATAGGCCCAGGCTGGGTAGCTCAGTTGGTTAGAGCGTTGTCCTCATGCACCAAGGTTGCAGGTTCAATCTCTGGTCAGGGTACATACAGGAAGCAACCCATGAAAGCATAAACAAATGGAACAACAAAATCGATGTTTCTCTTTCTCTCTACCCCCTTCCTCTCTCTCTAAAATCAATCAATAAAATGTTTTTTAAAAAATAAATACATTATAGGAAACATTACAACTGAGAAAGTAATTTCAGACGAGAGAGTATCTTTATCGAATGGGAAAAGACTTTGGAGGGAGGAGGTTTCTTTCTATCCACAGGGAAGGTTGCAGGTGGATGAGTGCGTGGTTTAACTGGTCGGTAAATTTCATTGCCTTTATTCAGCTTCCTTCACAACTCTTTGTGTATTGCTTTTATTTCTCTCAGTAACCAGGATAGAGTTTTGTGTCGTCACTGGTTGATGTTATCAGGGAATTTCTCCCTTTCAATCATCAGAAGAGAATACCTTCCGGGGGGAAAAAAATAGAGTATCACCAATATGTAAGTGCTCAGGTGGAGGAGTACCTGCATGTTTGCAATGAGGCAGGCAGCAGCTGCTTCTAGCAATAAATTGTCAAAATCCAATTTCTTGTGGCCAGTGAAGGACCCAGGAGTCAAATTGTTACCAGCTGAGGATATGGAAATTGTGTTTGAGGCCAAATTAAATAAAAAGATATAGGAAAAGGACAAATTCTGAGTAGAAGAGAAAAAAGTGAAGCGTACCAAAGAGTTATTTGATAGTTGTTTTTAAAGATACAACCAAAGAGGTTTGCGTTTGCAGTCTGAAAGCCCGAAAAGTGTTCTCTCATTACACTGGAGAGAGAGGGAAGCATTTCAACTGGCTTCAGTGGGAACATACCAAGAAACCTCCATCGGTCATGTTCAAGATTTCCGTAAGCCGACATCCTGAACTTAGCTCTCTCTTGACTGGATGGTACCAAGGAATGAAATCTAAGAACCATCACTGTAATTAACTTGAGTATGCAATGGTGGTATTTGCTGTCCCCAAAGTTACGGTTGGCATCAAACTGTTCCTGAATGTTGAAAGTTCGAGTTGATTCTTAAATGGAGCAACAACAGGGTTGAAGTATGCTTTTTGATTTAGGACTCTACCTCTCCTATAAGATTCTGCACAAGATCCACGCCTTTAATATTATTTCCAGATGTACTTTTGGCCAGCTTTATTTTTTGACTCAGCTAGACCTGTTTCTGAAACCAGGAGAATGATTATGTATTACAGGATAGAACCATTTTTGAGGCAGAAGGTTGAAATCAGAGATACTGGTGATTGCATATATAAGAGATTTCCCACCCCACAATGACATGGAGTGCAAGAATAATAATGGCCCGCCCATAGCTTAATTTCTTCACACACATGCCAAAAGATCAATATTTAAATTAATCTTCCCTTCATCTGCATGTTCTGGAGACAATGGGAACCCATTAATAAAGTCATGCATCTTTCAAAAAGTGATTAACCAGGTAGAAAAGAACTGGCAAGTGCTCAAAAAAATAGCTTATTGGATGTTTGGGCCAAACTGTAAATTAGCTCCTAACCATTCTCGGTGTCCGTTCCAACACCCCAGTGCACTGAGAGGAATCCTATTTGTTCAGCTGGAAGATGGCCGTCTTGGCGCGATACCCAGTTTCCAAAAGCCACGACGGGAGAAAGTGAAAACATGAGCATTTTGAGGGTAAGGAAGTAATATCACGAAACACAATGCAGGGTATATTCGATAGGGAATTAAATATGCTCTCTGTGCTTTTATGTTTCTGAGAACAACATTCAACTTCCAACTAGCTGAATATTTGAAAGGCATTTGATTTCGCCACAAGTGAGGCCCTAGCACTGATACAAGTGGATTGTAGATGCTTTTTCTACCCCTTCTCTTCCTTCCTTCCCCTAGTTTTTCTGTTTTTTTAACCTAGGTTACTGGGATGTTAAATAAATTGTCATTAATAAGTCAGTGACATCAGGCTGCAAAATAAATAAATGAGTAACAACTTGTGTAATACATTTAAAAATAGTTTGAAGCTTTTAAATTATTTATACTAGTATTTTATAGAAGTTACAGATATCAAGAACTTGCCAGATGAAGAATAAGATACAAATAAAATGTCTCTCACCATCTCACTACCCAAAGATAACCGGTAATAATACAACTTTGAGGGAGGTGGGGATGGCTGGGGTGGGGCAGGGTGGGGGAAAAATGCAGACAACTGTACTTGAACAACAATAAATTCAAAAGAAAAACAACTTTTTCCAAGCTCTAACTATATAACTAAGCCTTGAAAAGTTAAAATGTTTAGTATAATACTTTACACATAATTTATATTATGTTTTTTCTATAAAAATTATATGAAAGTATTATATATGACACACACACACACACCTCTTTTTATTGGCTGTGCAATAGCTTGTTTTGTGAACACTGATTATAATCTTTCACCGTTACAACTATTATTGATGATGTTTTTATGATAGTGGCACATCATTTATAATAGTCCTCTCAAATTAAACAAATACTTACGCAATGGCTATTTTGTGTGAGGCATGGAGGGGTTCGTGACACAACTCCTGCGTGAAGAAGAGCACAACACAGCAGAGAAGACTGCAGGATAAACCAGGAGTTCGTCTAAGATTCTGGAAAACTACCAAGAGCCTGGGGTGAGGCCTTAATGAGGGGGAGGCTCAGACCCTGCACCACTGGAGTCACCTCTGGAGAGAAGTTGGCACCAGGATGGAGGTCCTCACCATGGAGTCCACTTGCCACAGGACAAATGATACCCTGGTGTCCATCCCTACCTTTTCTGGTACACGGAGAGTAAGCTCGGTCAGCGTCAAATAGGGAAAAGGTCATGGGTTTTTGAAAGTTTAGTACAATGGTCAGTATGCGGTCACAAATTTGGAGGAGGTCTTAGAAAAGTGAGGTTGAACTGCCATGCGTTTATTCTGTAATTCTGCGTTCCGTCGATTATCCTATAAGACTGCCTGCTCGGGGACATTTTCCTATAGGGGACACCTGCCAGAAAAACACAGGGTCCGGCAGAAGTGAGGCCTGCTTGAGTGTGGTCGGTAGGGTAATAATATGGGTGTAATAATTTATAGTTTTAATTTGAACATTTTACCTATGATGTCATATGGTGTATTTGAATGTGATATTTTTGTTACAGAATCACATGTTTATGATTTTGTAATAAAAGATTTTGTAACAAAAAAGGGGTGTTATTTGTGCTGGACCCTGTATAAGCTTCATGAGAGCAAGAACCTGCAAAAATTCCTTGTCCAAAGGTGTTCACTAAAACATACAAGGCTTGAGGCCCTGGCTGGTGTAGCTCAGTGGATTGAGCACGGGCCTGGGAACCCAAAGATTGCGGTTCGATTCCCAGTCAGGGCACATGCCTGGGTTGCAGGACAGTTCCCAGCAGGGGATGCACGAGAGGCAACCACACATTGATATTTCCCTCCCTCTCTCCTTCCCTTTCTCTCTAAAGATAAATAAATAAAATCTTAAAAAATTAAAAAAAAATTCTACAATAAACTTATTTTAAAAAAATACAAGACTCGGTATAGGAAAAAAATCAGTCCCTATTCCACAAGCCATTCCAGACTTTGAACCTCTGGGCTTTCAACTTGTATTTCTCTTAGTATTGCCTGGAGAGTGTGTGCTCTAATGGCCTAGATATAACAGTATTGCAAATTTGGGGTCTTATCTGAGTAAAGGAGCATAAAGTGCGTACAAGTGTCACTTAAATAGACCATTTTCTCCCCTGTCATCCCAAATTTAAGAAGTTATATAGGATGCTAGCCACAGTCTTTTCAAAAGTCCCCAGAAGAGCAGGGCACCCAAATGCACGCTGATTCCAAGTGTCCTCCTGGCCGCCTGAAGGCAGCTGGCTTTGCACGGAGAACGTCCTGTGCGGAGGTGTCTTCGATGGTGCTGTTGAAAGGGCCACAATTCCCGACAAGGATTTGGGCTGACATCAAAGTTGATTATCGCTTGGAAGGGGTGATAGGGGAACGGAGAACTTTTGCCTGAAGGAGAATTCTGAGGGTCACCTCCAGAGATGTGGGGCGGTGGAGGAGTGTGCTCAGGGGCTAGATTCACTGGAGACTCATTCTCGGTTCCAGCTGGTTGGTGCTTGGGGTGGGTTCCCCTCCAAGGGGTGAAACGAACAGCACGTGCACGCGGGCGCGCTTTGAAGTCTGTTAGTTATCCAGTCCTTGTGTTGGTATGTAAGTACTTTATTCTTGTCCCATGAGTGAATCAAACCGAAAACGTTACTTTCTGCAGTAGATGTGTCTTGCTGGTTATGTAACAATGGCGCTGGCATATCCCATCAGCTTTGCAATATCAAAACCCTCCGTGTTTGTTGTCCGGGGGTCGCACAAAAGTGCAAGGAAAAGAACGGCCTTCCCCGGTGCAACCGACACTCCAGAGATTGATTCTCTGAAGAGGGCACGTTTTCCACACTTCTGTATTATTATTAATGCTGTGTTCTCCCCCCACTTTTCCACTGCTGATAAGCATCCTTTTATCTTTGAAGACTCAGCTCCATAACCCATCTTTGGAAATCCTTATGCTAAAAAAAAGGCACCTCTATCAAAACATTTATGTCACTTTGTCATACTTATTGAGTGCCTATTACCCTAGTGAGAACATAGGTTCTGCAAAATAGAGGGTCACTGAATGAGCATATGTCACCTGCAAGCCTAACATCGGACCTTTGGAATGTGTGTTATGTATTGAATATGAATATGAAGCCTAGACTTCAATTTGTCCAAGGGTTTTGAAAAGTACATTTCAACTCTAATATCTCACATACATGGGATGGTCTATTGGTCAATACAAGTCAACCATTAATCTGAAATAGCAAAACTTATGCTACTAGTTAATGTCCGCTAAACCTTTATTTCTATTTTATTTTTAAGTATATGTTATTGATTATGCTATTACAGTTGTCCCATTTTTTCCCTCCCCTTTATTTCCATCCACCCTACAGCCTTCTCCCATCTGCATTCCCTCCTGCCCTTAGTTCATGTCCATGGGTCGTGCATATAAGTTCCTTGCTTCTCCATTTCCCACACTATTCTTAACCTCCCCCATCTATTTTGTACCTACCAATTATGCTTCTTATTCCCTGTGCCTTTTCCCCCATCCCCTCCTCTCCTCCTCCCTACTGATAACCCTCCATGTGATCCCCATTTCTGTAATTCTGTACCCATTCTAGTTGTTTGCTTAGTTTGTTTTTATTTCTTTTATGTTCAATTGTTGATAATTGTGAGTTTGTTGTCATTTTACTGTTCATAGCTTTGATCATCATCATTTTCTTAGATAAGTCCCTTCAACATGTCATATAATAAGGGCTTGGTGATGATCAACTCCTTTAACTTGGCCTTATCTGGGAGGCACTTTATCTGCCCTTCCATTTCAAATGATGGCTAAACCTTTACTGATATTTTAAATAGGAAAACAAATTATTTTTCTTTCCTTTGAAGCTGATTCTATTGTAAGAGATTGCCTGCTGTTATGTTCCACTTGAGCTTTACTTTTGGGTTTTGTTACTGTTCTACCCAACTTGCTCTGGATCCAGATACGATTAGATATTTCCATTTACCAGCATTAATTTGCCCACATCTCCTACTCTTCTTCAGACATTTAATGACATTATTTAATACTTGGAAAATGTGAATGTGGTTATTGTTCTCAAAGTTCTACTTTCCTTCCTGGATTCCAAATAAATCTTTTTCCAACTTCTCAAAGACCTTTGTGTAGCTATAAGCGCTTGTCTTTAGGGGGGTTTGTTTGGCCCCATGCTTAACTCTAGATATTTCTGAAAACTCATCTTCAAGACTTGACCTTATGTTCCACAAGTCTGAATCAAAAAGAAAGCAAATGCAGCAAAAAGCAACTATATTTACCCAAGAACATCGAGCTATTTAAGATCTAGCCTATTTGGGCAAGTCTAAAATGCCACAGCAGTTGGCAACGCCTACTGAAGCATTAATAGTAAATGGGAGCATTTAGATTTATATATCAGTTGAGGAAGTTCGTGACTCAATGGTCACTGAATAAAATCCATGAAAAGCAAGCTTAATTTATTTTTATCCCACAACAAAACTGTATAGCTTATTTATATTTTAAAATCCCTGTGAGATTTCAGCAGTCTATGAAACTGATGAATTTGTATTCCCTTTCATATAAGAGGAATTCATTTAAAGCAATTTTGCCAAGATAGGTAGATAGCATTGCTACTGGATAAAATTTAATTAAAAAAATAAAAGTTAGAATATGAATAATATCACATAAATGATATTGTAAAAAAATCACATCTTTAAGGGACATAAAATGAAACAACTTTGAAAATGTTAAGTATGATAAAATTATTTGTCTAGATTTTTGCCTGGAATATTATTATAAATCTATTCTACTAAAAATGTTTTTAATCTGTTTTTTTAAATTATAACTGTTTACTGAAGGGTTTTGTTTTATTTTATTTTAAAGATTTTTATCCATTCATCTTTAGAAAGAGGCAAAGGAGGGGGAGAAAGAGAGGGAGGGAAACATGGAACCAGGCCGAACGCGCTGTCCGGGCACGTGCCCACACAGCAATCGAACCAGCAACCCCTCCTTTGCCTGTGGGACGAGGCTCAACTGACTGAGCCGCACCGTCGGGGCTTACTGAAGGTCTCCAAACAGCACAAGTCCTTCCTGCCTTCCAGAACATTTTTCTTGTGTGTATGCCTTCAACACTCATTCTTTAAGAGGTACCGTGAACATACTACCTCTGAATGTACTTTCCTGACTTCTTCAAGAATAATTAAGCACCATTCTTAACATCCAGATTAACTTAAGCCTAAAATGTCATAAGCTAGGGATACACGCATAACAGTCTTATCTGGGAAGTGAAACAAAGATGGAAATAAAATAAGAAAATGCGCAAGCTAGAATCTTTTAACCCTTATTTGCTGTATGACTCTGGCCAAGCGAATCTGTCTGAGTTTCTGTTTTCTCGTCCTGCTTTGGCAAAGTGCAGTATAACAACTCCCTCGAGTTCTTGCAGTGATTAAATGAATAAATTCCTTATCTTGACAAGGAAAGAGATCTGCTCTGATAGGCAGTTGCTGGAATTTATGGCCTGCGCTCTTGTCCAGGCTGGAGTCCCATAGATCACTCCCTCTCCCCCAGTCATTAGGCCCTGCCGTGGGGGTACTGGAGACAGCTGCGAGCTCACTGCGCTTCTCAGCGGTTTCTCCAGGGAGGCCGCCTCCTCCCTGATCACAGAGGCTGGCTGGTGGCCCAACTTTCCGCCAACTCTCCAACGCCTCTGCTTCGGCCTCTGCTTTGCAGTAGGCTCCTGGGGAGCCCTGGACCCCTGCTATGCTGTGCTCAGTTGCTGGGGACCTAGGGTTTGGGAACCTCCTTTCTCAACCCTGCACAAAATGTCTAATTTCCCCTTAGAAACACAACTTTAAAAAATGGTTACATTGACTGGATATATATAGTCAAAATAGATTAAGATAAAAATCACTACACTTCTTGAATATGCATTTACTGTAGAATCCCTTTTGGGACTCTTTCTTCCTTCCTTCCTTCCTTCCTTCCTTCCTTCCTTCCTTCCTTCCTTCCTCCTCACTCAAGGATATGTTTATTGATTTTAAGGGGAGAGGACAGAGAGAGAGAGAAACATCGATGGGTTGTCTCCTGCAGGTGCTTCAACAGGGGATCAGACCCCCAACCTAGGTGTGTGCCCTGACTGGAATCGAACCTGCACCCTTTTGGTGTACAGGGTGGCGCTCCAACCAGCGGAGCCGTGTGGCCAGATCAAGATTCATTACTTTACAAGCAGTCAGTGCATTCCCTGAAGCATCACTTAAACACAGTAAATTATGAGAGATGTAGCCCTAAAATACCCTTCTCTTTTCTTATAACTGTGAGGATGCTGAGAAGCTTGGCAACCTGAAACACCTGTTAAATATCAGTAATGTAAATAAGAACTGTTCATTTTAGCTATGTCTTTTATTTATTATCGAACATTAGGATGCAGTGCTCAATACCTAATACTAGTCAATAAACACCAGGATATCCCCGAATCTTGTCTAACACTTACCTGGTGTTGTAGGCTGTTTTGTCCTCCCCGCAAATCCAAATCCGTATGTTGAAACCTTGACCTGAAGGGTGACTATATTTGGAGAGATGGCCTTTCTGGGGGTAATTAAGGTAAAATGAAGTCTTCAGGGTAGAGCCTGATCCAAGAAGATCAATGTCCTTTAAAGAAAAGACACCAGAGGGCCTTTTGTGTAAGTGTGAGTGTGAGTGTGAGTGTGAGTGCTCCCTAACCTCCCTCTGTCTCCAGTACGGTCTGCTGCAGCCCAGAGGACAGCCCATTCGCAGAAGGCAGCTGTCTGTCAGCCAGGAGGAGAGCTCCCACCAGGAACTGGATGGGTCTTGAACTCCCAGCTTCCAGAACTGTACCAAATAAACGGCTGTAGTTTAGGGCACCCCGGCTGTGGTACTTCATTATGGCAGCACAAGTGGGGTACAGCACGTAGTACTGACCGTTTCTTACAGACTTCATAGCAAGTCTGATTATGCGTAATTTCACCTACCCTACTGAATGCAATATTTTATTAGGCACCTTGTAGAAAAGTAAAGAAGAGCAAAGAGAGTTGAGATACCAAGCATGTATTCTTCAATTCCTAAGTGTCTCTCTGCTACCATAGGAACGCTATTGGCTCACAGTGGTTTCTCCCCTGAAAAAGTTACAGTTTTGTTAGGTCAAAAAAAAAAAAAAAAATGGAGAAGATAAATTACAGACCAGTGTAGGAAACTAAAATTAGCCCTTGGAAAATTTTGATGTAGGTGGTCTGCCATGGATATACATAAATATATCTTTGTGCATTTTTATCCACTTGCTCAGTTTTTCTTTTCTTTTTCTTCATCCCTAAATATTCCCAGGTTAACAAATACCTTAAAATTGTGTGGGTTCTTTCACTGCCCCTACGGTTATTGAGGAAAGTAATGTACTTTGACGGTGATGGTAGATTATGAAAGATTTGACATATTATACCATCCAGTGGTATCTGAATTTGAATTGAACTGACTGGTGGAAGTAATGTTCACTCCAAAGGAATAGAAATTGGTAGAATTTCCACATTGTGGCCAATCACTTGTGGCCAACAAGTACCTCCTTCCTACCCTCACCCCATGTGTATAAGAGCTAATCTGATGGCATATTACAAAGTAGACAAATTAATGACTTTAGTTACAAACCCTGATGTGATTAAAGAAAAAATATCCAAGTAGCCTAGGAGAGCTTCATGCAAGGCATACAATTTGCCCTAGTATTGGAAGGTGGGGTAATATTTGGCTAATCCAAGAAAAATAAAGAAAGGCAAAGACACCCAAGAATAAACGAGCAAGAAAAGTCTGGAGATAGTCTTTAAGAATAATTTTAATAACAAATATTAATGTCAGCAATGTCTTTCATTTGCTGTAGGTGCCTCTCCCATCTCCCTGCCTCCAGTCCCCAATGCTCATTTGTTTTCAGATAAGAAGGAGAATGTTTATTTCTGGTAACTTTATTAAAATCTACTCACTGCTCAAAAGGAGTCTGAATACTTACCTTTGAACACTGTCATTTTTGTTTCCAAATGGCATTTGACTCATTGGACTACAGCTAGGAATTTGAGTTGGCTTTTCAGTATGGAAAACTGATTTCAAATCCTGGTCCTCATTGTGTTTGTGGGTGATGGGTACGTGCCTGATCAGCTCAGCAGGAAGAAAAACAGTGAATGCCTGATGCTCTGACCTCCCTCAGAAACCCATTCCCTCTGCTTTTCCGCCCAGTTCGATCCACCCCGATAGCTTCCGGGAATCCTTCACTAATTTGACTCCAATAAAAAGGATATTTATAGTTGTGTAGATACTAGGATTATATGTGTAAAAGTTAACAACAGTATTTTAACAGTTTTATTTCTAAGATATCCACCTTGATCCATTTTTATAGTTGCCTAGTATTATTTACGACTATCTTAGCATCTCAATTAAAATGTAAAACTCTAAGAATTCATTCTCCCCCCATTGTATATAAATCCAACCCCTTTACCATCAGGGCTTACATGTTCTTCGCCCTGGCCTTTCTATGGCCAAATTTCAGTTTTGTCAAGGATCTCTTGACCCTTGGTTGGTATTTCAGGTTTATATGTGAGCAACGATATGCATCAGACGCGGAAGTTTTGTGTGTCTCCAGGGCACATCACTCTGCTTGCACACTGGCGTCCTCACTGACCTTTACACACTCATCCCACTCTTGCTTCGGAGCTTTTGCACTCACAGGCCTCCTTTGACTAGAATGCTCTTCCTCTCAAGGGCTCTCGCTTCCATACGTTCAGGTTTCAGGTCAATGTCACCTCCTCCAGAGCCCTTCTGGCCCACACTGCCTGTCACAGCAGCTCGGTAGGCTCCGCCTCCCGTGTATTTTGCTTTCTCTCTCGCGATACCTAACTAGAGTGTATCCATTGGGTTATTTGTTTAATGCATGTTTCCCTACTAGAACGTACAGTGGAAGGTCCATGAGGACAGGACGCTGTGTTTGCCCAGCGTATTCCCCGTGTCTAGAACACCGTCTGACACACACTAGACACATAAGTTACAAACACATCACACACACACACACACACACACACACACACACACACACACACACACACGAATGAGAGAGCTCAGTTCTGGGTCTTGCAAAGAGGCAGCTTCCCCAGCCACACCTTGGCTGGGGTCGGGGGAGGACAGGCGGGCGCTGGTTCTCATTTATCGTGGCAGTTGGGGAGGGCTCCTGAGTGGTTAGCGTTCTCCTGTCAATTCCTCCGTTCTGCCTGCTCCTTCGTTTTACTCCTGAATTACCTTGAATCTGCCTTTTACCCCCAAGCCAGGAAAGTCTCTCCCTTTGTTTAGAAACCAGTTCTCAAGACCGTGCTGGGAGCAGATGCTAAGCCCAGCTTACTGATTCTCCCGGAATAGGGGACGGAGGTGGTTTCATTTGTTGGACAAAGGATCCTTCGGCCCATCACCCTGAATACGGGACCCAGCAGGCCTGCCTTTTATTCACCCCAGCGAGCTCTGTGCACATCTCAGTCCTCCACCCTGGAGGTGCCCCGCCCCGCCTTCTGGCAATGCTTTAAGAAATGATGATTAGATCAAATGAACAATGCCCTGATAATCGTCCTTTCAATAAAGATTTGTGAGCATTTTAAAGGTCTTTGGAGGGTGGGGAAGTAGGTACAGGCAGCCTACCAAATTGGCCTCGGAATACTATTTAAATCAGGAGGCTTTTAAGAACTTAAGTTTTTATGTAATCTCTCCTATGGAAACTCGGAAACTATTTCAGAGTACTAAATTAACAGAATTATTGAGGTTTCTTTACTTCCTGTATTAGCTTTCCAAATTCTTCCTGGATTAGGTTACCAAGACACAGACTGCAGGAAAAGTTCAAGTTCACTTCTACGAAGAGATTTCAATTTCTGTTAAAAAGTCAAAGTCGACCTGGAAGAGTACTGAAAGCAAGTAGTACTCAAAGTCCTTCTGCTGCCTCCCACTCCTACCTACCCCTGAGGATCCGAACAAGCAGCATGCACATCCCTGAGGCACAGAGACCTCCCGGAGCTCTTTATAGGCCCCGTGGGAAAGCCTAGGAAAGTTCTCTGCAGGCATCCACACGCAGCCACAAGCCACTCCAGCAAGCGGAGGGGAGAGGGATGCTGTCTCTCCCACCCCAGGTTGAAATAGGTTGCTTTTCTCCCGTTAATGACATCGATCCTGAAAGTTGAACAGTTCAGCATTAAGATCAGTGGGCTTAATTATTCAGGTTTCTTTTTCTTTTTCTCTTCTTCTTCTTTCTTTTTTTTTCTTTTCTTTTTTTTTTTTTTTTTTTGGTGTAGCCTGTCTCTCTCTCCGGTAATGCTACCGTCATTGAGCAAGTCAGGGGGGCCGGTGTGCTAAGAGATGGTGCCAACACCGCTCTTCGCATCCCAGGATTTCCTTGGACAAAGGGATGCCCATGTGCTAGGACCTTCCTTTGGAGCAGGGGACAGGGGAGAATGAGGCATTTTTCAGATCCACCCCCACACCAACCCACTCTCCCAGGGCTGGGCTACAGAGGGCCTGACCCCTGTGGGTGGCAGATGAGTAATGTAGCATCCACATCGGTCTGGGCTTTGTGCTCAGCTGTAGGTGCTGTTCCGTCAATACGGTCTAAAATAGGCTTTCTTTTAAAAGTCTCTTCTGCCTCATATTTTTTTCCTCCTGGGGGAAAATAAAGCTGAAAAAACATCAAAATTTAAGAGGTCAAGAGCTAAGAGCTGTGAAGGCAGTCATACAAAGCTTACGGAAAGGAGCAAAAACTCATTTTCAAGTTTCCTTTACTTCAATACTATTTTCAAAATTCAAAAAATAGGATAAAAACTACTGTAGAGAAGTAAAAGTCTAAAAAAATCAACACATGTCTCTTCACTACACCTCTAGAACTTCAGAGTCTCCACGGACTGACAAAATAAAGTTGGTCCTGAGCTGCACCTGATAACTTAGAAATAAATATCGAGTAGCAAAATATGACTTATTGATGTAGCAAAATATAAGGTAAACAGGATAGTTGCCTCCAATCACAAGATTTTTTACCTGGGAACCAAATGACCGGGTCAGTCGGACACATCCCAAATTGTAGCTTTTGGAGTTTGATGGATCTGGGTTTGATTCCCAGGTCATCCAGTTACTGAGCAGTGTCTACTCTCGCTGTTAATTTTCTCACCTTAAAAAATGGTAAAAAATGAAACTCACCTCATGCCACTTAAATGAGATAATCTATGCAGAACATGGGGTAGCAGCGAAAACACCTACGCTGTCTTCACAGGTCGCTCACATTTCAGAAGCAATGGGTTTAGACATCAACTGAGCCACTTAATAATTTTGGTTTTTTCTTCAAGATTTTTGTCCTGACCTTTAACTTTTGTAATTCATAAAATTAAAGCTAAGGCTCTAGTTATTTTTATGAGGATTCATTAATAAAGCTAATCCACTCATTTAAACAGTTTTCATTTCGGATAAAGCAGCGGACCCAAAAGACCCCTGCCCACATTAAGCTGAGATTCTAGTAATTTTACCAAAATTGAACACATGGCAATCATCCATTGAACATGGATGAAGGTCAGTGATATCCAAGGGCAGAATTACAGCTCGTCTGTTTTCCTCTCTACACGGCATTATTAAAGGGGAGGGGTAGGCTCGCCAGAAGGATCTCTTTTCTTGTTCCAAAGCTTGTCTTTACCTAAAAAACAAGTTTACCTGTTTAATGCAAAAGTCTTTAAAAGAGGCAATGGGGAAGATAAAATAAATTATGTCATTAAAAATTACATAGAAGGAATTTAACTTCTTGACTCTATTCTGGTAGTTTTCGCATGTTCATTGTTTTCAAAAGAGATTACTTGTGGAACATACGACTTCCAGTCCCAGAGTGATTAATTATTTCTATTTATTTTAGTGTTCTGCAGCAGGTTGGGGAAGTTTGTAGAAGATGGTGTTTCTTCATTTTTCTTATTTTTCCAGATCTAGTTGGAGAGTTTGAGATTACTGTAGAAAAAATATATATTAATTAATCATATATTAAGTATATCTTTTTCACAAATAATATATTAAAATGTTTAAAGTTTTTACTTCTTAAAATCAAATAAACACATCTCCACAGGACATAGAATTATTCAAGTATGCATACTAATTAATAAACCAAATAAAAATTCCAGTGATTACGGTTGGCGGACATTTGTTTTTCAACATTTACAATCACAGATTTAAAAATAACTGGCTTGCCAAATTACTTTTATTGCTCATCTCATATTGAAAGTTTTATAGTCATATTTTTTTACATTCAAGAGGAATCCAAATTATTTTGAATTGGCTGCTGTGTCGTAGGCTGGTGAATAAACTATTTATGAGCAAAGCCACCATATAAATAAGCCTAAAGGAAAGTATGAAAAATTCTATGGGACGGTAGCCAAGAAGGTTTTCTCAGGAGGAGAGGAATGAAGTGAGGCTAAAGACGTACACTTTGCTTTAAGATTGCATGTAGATGCAATGAATAGGAAAAAAATAAATGTGGGGGAAGGGGATGTTAAAACTTACAGAAATTAGTGTACTATCTCTACTAATTCCTTAAGTTAATATTTGCTCTGGGTGAGGGTTTTTTTGGAGGCAGTGGGTGGCTTATTTCGATTTTGGTTCACTAAATTAATCACCTACTTACCCCTTCCCATATTTTAGGGAGACCGTGATCAATACACTAGTATTTCATATAGAGTAATTCTGACCACAGTCTTTTCTCCCCTTTGAATGTACAAAAACAATCTCTCTTAATTAAGCCTCATGTTATATATTTTGTAATAAAAATGACCTTTCCTATGCTTAATTTCAATCATCATATGTCAACATTTCAGGCAAATGTCTAATTTAGCTATTCTTTTTCATATCTCTATTTTAAATTCTACCTTTATGCTTAGGTTCATTTCCAGGGTATTCAAACAGCTGAAGAAGCTCCTAGTTAAAAAAAAAAAAAATCAGGCACATGCACACGCATGCACGTGCACACACACACTTTGGTGCCTGTAGTTCCCTTCTTCACAGCCATGCATCTTAAAAGTGGAAATTACACACACTCTCTTTTTACATCTTTACTTTCCAACTCTCCTTGACCCAGGACAGCCAGCTTCCCCGTCTATCATGTGGGTAAAATTATTTTCATTAAAGGAAGTAATGACTTTGTAGTTGCTAAAAGCAATGGATTCTTTACTTCCTTATTTTTATTCACTCTACAGCGATTTGTAGCCATCTAACCGTATGCTTCTCGGACCAATCTATTCTACATCAACAAGCTTGTCTAATTTATCTCCTATCTCTGCGGTGGTTGTCGTATTTTCCTTTGAATTTCCTTCGACCTTGTTCTGCACATCCGGAGTTTTGTCTCGGGCCCCTTCTCCGCCTCTGTTCACTCCCCTGGAAGACTGAATCAGTTTACACGGTTTCGGTCCCCAGCTGTGGCCACGGTGCCTGCCACACCCATGCTCCTACCTGGACCGGGACAGCCAAATGCCTTCTGGGCATGTTCGCCTGACTGTCTCCTAAGAGCGTCAGCTTTGCACATCCCAAACTGAGCTGTTCACCTTCCCACGTGCCTCCACCCACCAACGACTGTCTTCCGTGTTCTCCCCTCGGGTGTAACATCAACCATTATTCAGTTTCCAAAGGCAGAAATGAAGACATGATTCTGACTGCTCATTTTCTCTCATCCTCAATTCCAAATACCTGGCATCTCTTGCCATTCTCTTTCTTCATGTTCATTGCCACCACGTTCATCCCAGCACCAGGGTCTCTCACCTGGATGCCCTGACAATTGCCTAACTTGTTCCGTTAATGCCCGTCTTGTCCCATCCTGCTAATTTTCACAGCAGAGTTGCACCACTCTTTAAAAGCAAAAATGCGATCATTTATTAAAATTAAAACCTATCCACCGATTGTTATCGTACTTAGGACAAGACTCAAATATAAGAGTGTGGTGGCGTGGGCCTTCGTTATCCGGGCCCTGAGCTCCTATCTCGCCCCTCGTCCCTTCCTGTTTATGCGTATACAGTCCGTGCCTGTTAAACACGCACAGACAGGTGCATTCTTTGAGAGGAATAGCCGTGTTAAACTGCTCTCAGGTTCCTGAAGCACCGTGCTGGTACCTCCATTTCCGTTTGCCCTGGCTGTCGTCTACTAACACTTAGCCTTCCGCTTAAGTGTCCTGTACTTCCTAGAAGTATTCTGTAAATCCTTCTGTCTGGGTTTGAAGTTTTTGTGAAATGTTTCTGGACCTCTGCCCATACGCCGCCTTTCAGACTAAAGCATAGTTCCTTGTTCGAACTGCCCGTGTTCTCCTGCTTGACCGTAAGCTCTGCAGCCCGGCTGCCTTGCTCCCACCACTCCATCCACGAACCGAGCATAAATCTTGGGGCTCGGTACATCCCTATAAACATTGGTTTAATGGACACATAATGCATAATTAATCAAGTAAATGGACTTTTATTATTTAGGCATATAAATGATCCTCTTATAATAGCACTTCATTTTCTTTCAAAGGCAATATGTATTCATTTTGGACAACCTGGTAAATCCAGATATAATGTTTAAAGTTGTATCGATCCCTAGCCTTATCATACAGCAATAATAGCAGTTTTTGAAAATCTGTCATGTTTTTTATGTAATTCAGAAAATCATATATTTTTCTCTAAGTTGTTTTTTCATACCTCTATTACTGTGTTCAAAGATATTTTTACAATGTGAATAATGTGATTTGTTTTCTGAGAATCAACAATACCAATATGTTTACTTTTTATGATGTAAACCTACAAGTAATAATTCAATGAGAGAACACTGTTTTAAAATGTCTAAAGCATTCAAAGTGATTTAGATATTAAAGAAAAAGTTGGCTCTTCTAAATAGTTTCTCCAAAATTGTTAATTAAATGCCAAGAAATTCCAGTGGGTAGCACTAGTGAATCATTGTTACATATTTAAAACACATCAGTCAGGACAGGGAGCAGTGGTCTTTGTGAGATCGGGTAAGTACTATGCTCCGGGGACACCACGCCACTGTCCCAGGTCTCACCCACTCCCCCAAGTGGCTGGGCTGAGCGTTCGTTCAAGTCAGCTGTGCAGCGGATGAAACGGGAGCTCTTGGGGTCACTAACTCTCAAAGTCAGAGTCTGCAAGAATTGACTTTGTTGAAAATAACCCGCACCCCATCCTCAGAGCTTCCGAACCGATAGGTTTGTGAAATACTGCCTTGGAATTCGCTCAAAATCACCTATGGACTTTTAAGGAGTTCCTTTAAAAACTTTTCCACCCCGAAACTATCATTTGTCATCCTCTGAATTTAAGGGTTTTTTTAAAATGATATGAAATGAAAAATGTTAACAAATTATTATTTATATTGAAAATTCATTTTTTACCTTTAGAAACATTGTCTCTAAATGTCTCTGTATAACAATATTTTTAACATTTCTTTTATTTGAAAAAGGTTGGGTTTGGAACCCACACTGCTCTACCCTGAGGCCTTCCTATAATGAAACTATTTTTCCCTCTAAAGCTGCCATCAGAATTGGAGGCTCGTGCGAGTCGGGGTGGGGTTCCAGCACATTTACAACATGTAGCTAGTTGTCCGTATCTCATTTTCCCCATCCTACTACTCACAGGGAGGGAGTTTCGATCGGAATGTGTCATTTGGGTAAATTCAAACGTGCTATTCATAAAGAGATTCATATACAGCATCTCTGATTTTCTAATACTACAAACAAGATACAATTTGCTTACTCTCTCCCCTAATACCTCATTTTAAAATCCACTATGAATAGAAATTATAGATTATTATTCACCTTCAAAATGGAGGAAAGAGTTGGTGTAGAAAGCGCACGTTTGAAAACAGAAGCGTGATTTTGGCTTCCCCGCTCACGTGACTGCTGAGTTCTGTCTTTTCCCAGACTCCTTCGCTTATCATCCACTTACCAAATATCTGTGAGCACTTTTTTTTTTTACTCCCAGGAAGGGCGAGTTTCAAAACGAAAACACAGGCCCCCTGGCCTGGCCTTGCCTTCTCATCATTTTCACGAAGTTGAAGATGCTGTGTGCACAAGTTCCACATCAGTGCAAACCTCACTTTTATTCACTGTGATTGCACCGATGAAGTACACAGAAAATGATTTTCCTAAAAATTGGCTTTGTAAATTTCTAAAAGTGATCACACAATGAACAACTGTGGGGCAATTCTTCTCTAAGCTTTTAAAATTTTCCTGTAACAAAGTCCCTCTCTGTCCGGTCTATATACTCTTCATCTTTGCTGTACGAGGTGCTTCCCTCCAGTTCAAGATAGAATCTTTTATCTTGGCAACATACTTAGCTCTCTTCCAAAAATATGTCATTGTTAATAACGGCTTTATTCTCATTCAAGTCTCCTGCTAATGTTCATTCAGTAATACATAGGTTATTTTCTGTCGGTATTCACTGCCCATTCCATACAGGTATCTATGTAACCATGAAATCAAAACAAGTGAAAGTGGTGAATAAATTTGCAGTTTATTCACAGGTATTTAGAGTGCATCTGTTTATGTCCATCCATGCATTTAAGAAAGAGCTTATATGTAGAAATCTCATTTTCAAACGTGTAAATGTATTTGTGTTCCTCTATCCACATAATACTCGGTATCTGCTATCTTTTGCTTCTGCTGATGGAATGTTTCCAGATTGTTCTGTGGGCATGTGTGGCTATGGTCTAAACCCTGCCCTCCTAACCCTGATGTCAGCTGTTTGGAGCGGGCGCCGCCACGAGACACCATACAATCTGCTCTGCGCACTAGCACATGGGGACACGTGATCCCCAGTCAGTTCTCCTACAAAACCTTGCGGTGATCTTGCGACCAATCTTGGGAATTCGCGATGGAGACAACGGGTGGGCTGGGCGCGAGTCATCACGCTGAGCCTGAGAGCAGAGCAGGAGCGCTCAGTTTAAAAAGGGAGGGAGAGGGGGAGAGAGAGAAGCCTGTCCCCAGCGTGGAAGAATGACGCAATGGATATAAGGTTTATTCGGTTCTGCTTTGAAGGCCTTTCGAGAGGCTGTGCTCACCAAGACTGTGGCGGACCCCTTCTTCCCCCATCCCCCGCCCCCCTTCCCTCCCTTTGCAGCCCCCAGCTGTGCTGTGTACCTGTGGGCCAGCTCTGTTCGGTTTTGTCATGAACCTTGCATTTTTGCTTTAGATTCCACCTATGAGTGAAATCATACGCTTTTTCTCTCTCTCTGACTTACTTTGCTTAAGATAATCTGCGGAGTGATACCCCATCACCTATTCGCACCACAGCCCTAGGGCTGCTTGTTTAGTAGGTGGGTTAGAACACACATTTACACACCTGCACGTGCTCACTCGTCACGTGTAGATCTGCGGCCAAAGCCGAAACTGCAGCTGTTTTTTCCCCTCGGCGCAATCTAACTTGATGGGCTGAATACCAGAATAAACCTCGATAAATGATTCATCATTCTAAAATCAGTTACTATGGTAGACACTGTGGGTATTACACTCATACTTCCCCCAAGACCGCCGCCCAGCCATGGCAGTAACCGCGGCCCACTCGTGCAGCTCAGTCCCTTGGTGGGAACTGTCTTCAGCTGTTAGGAACTTCCTTCCTGAAGGTGGCTGGGGCGGCCCCGGCTGACAGAGGCACGTGCAGGCGCAGCTCCCTTTGCTCAAGCTGGGCCCACTTTGCAGGCCCATCTTAGCTCCAGAGCTCCCTGTGGGACTGGCTGAGGCCTGAAACGCGCCCGCATTGCAGGTGAGACACCTGCCCCCCTGCCCTCTCCCAGGATGTCACCTATTTGTATGTGGATATCCTGACAGAGTCCCCCAGTAAGCCCTTCTGCGTGAAATCCTCTGTTGCCTTCTTGGAACTCAAGCTGACACGCAATGAACTCAGCTCCTGCAGTTTGTAAGAATAGAAGCTGAAAGGATTTTCTTCCTTGAGTTTTGAAAGAGATGATCTGGAAAAGCTCAGGAGCACAAGCAAGCCTCATTTCATTAGGTCCTTGAAAACGCATCATTTTCAGTGTAAGTGTTGCAAGATGGAAATGAAGTTGTAATCACGGTATCCAAGATAGAGATACAAAGTATCCAAGATACTCTGGGTTTTCCAAGTGGGACTGGCTAGGATGCCTGTAATTGACAAGTGGTAAACTTGGGGAGAAGTTCAATCTTTAAGTTATTTAAAGTCAGGACCCTATAATTCTTATGTAAAACAATGCATCCATATTGTGTATTTTTAAATTATAAAAGTACTCATGTACATCCCAGAATGATGTCCATGAAACATTAAGTGAGAACAGCAAGTTGTGTGTACATGAGAAATACAGGTTTTTCAAAAGGAAAAGGTATCCAAATCCATGGAGGCATGCGTAATAAACCTGAGGGTGAAGAAGAATGTATAACAGGGTAGATTAACGCGAACTGTCATAGGGAGAGACTAGTAGCAGCAAGAGCATAGCAGGAGTGTAAATACGGTGGGTTTAAACGGGCAATTATTCTGTATCATTACAGTGCTACTTTCTGGTTGGGGTTAAAATGTTTGCAATTTGGGAAGAGGCATTTAAGATGGAAAATGCAATAGACCGTCTTGAATGTAAAAACCAGACCACGAAAAAACTATTCTAAATAAGAGTTTTGTTCCTTGTAATGTGATGCCGGCTGATGTTTCTATTACTGAAAGGAAGACTCCAAGACGTGAAACTTACGGTAAACAAATGCGGGGATCTCAGAGAACTGGGGTAAGAATAAACAAAACCGACTCACAACTGATGACAGACTTTTTAAATTTCCTTTCTTCAGAAATGCCTGTATTGCTGATGATGAATAAGCTATTCAGTTCTTTTCTCTCAACCCTTTGTATTTCAAAGAAGCATAGATGGCCCCTGTCATGGTTAGAAGCCCTCAAAAGCTCTCTATAACTTTGAAGAAAGAATCCAAGCCCATTAAAATGAAATGCTGGTCTCATATATTCTCTCTGCTCTCTGCTCTCTCCTCACCTTGCCCATCTCTGCCCAAACTTCAGCCTTCGGACAATGAGAAGCCTCCAGCGATTCCTGCCTCTCTGTCTTTGTACACTGTGCCTCTTCATGCCAGGAATTTCTCCCACCAAGTTCCACTTCTGTGGTCAGTCAGGATGTCTCTTCCCAGGTAGTATTTTTAGGCCTCCAAGCATCAGCCTGGATGAGGTGCTGCCCCAGCCTATCCCCCCCAAATATCTCAGGACTTTTACTTTCTCATCACATGCATCTCAGTGAATTCATTTTTTTAGCTTTACTGAAGTTCAATTGATATACAATAAACTGCACATTGTAACGTGTATAATTTCATGAGGTTTGACATATGTATACAGTCATGAAACCATCCCCACAAATCAAGATAATGAAAGTTTACCGTCACCCGCAAACGTTTTCCTGATCCTTTGTACTTCTTCCCACCCCTCCCCACCCAGCCTGCCTATCCTCAGGCAACACTGATCTGCTTTGCATCAGGACAGATTCGTTTGTATTGTCTAGAATTTTGGGTAAATGGAACCCTACAATATGCACTCTTTTATTTCTGGCTTTTTTCACGCTGCATAATTATTTTAAGTCTCATCCATGTCATTGCATATATCAATCAATACCGCATTCATCTTTATTTCTGAGTAGCGTCCCGCAGTATGGTTATATCAAGATTTGTTTATCCGTTCACCCGTGTCGCACACACCAGTGTTGCTTCCGGTTTGGGGCTATTACGGCACAGCTGCTACGCACATTTGGGGACAAGGCTCCCACACTTGCGTGGACGAATATGCTTTGATTTCTCCCGTGTCGATACTTAGGAGTGTGCGTTAGTTTGCAGGGCTGCTGAAACGGTGCACCACGGACTGGGTGGCTTGTTCAACACAGACTCATCCTCCCACAGTCTGGAGACCGGAAGCATCAAGGTGTCAGCAGGGGCAGCCTCCCTCCCAAGGCTGCAGGGCATGTTCTCGGCCTCTTCCAGACTCTGCCATGTCTTCACATTCCTTGGCTGGCAGATGGATCACTGTACTCTCTGCTTCTGTTGTCATTGGTCTTCTCCCCGCTGTGTCTGTGCTTCTGTGTCTAACTGTCCCTCTTGTTGGAAGAACACCAGTCACATTAGATTCAGGGCCCACTTTAATCCAGTCTGGGCTCATCCACCCTGGGTTACCTCTTCAAAGACTCCATTCCCAAGTGAGGTCACGTTTGCAAGTTATGGATGGATGGGAATGTTGAGGGACACTGATCCGCCCAGTATAGAGCCTGACCTTGCTTCGGCCAAGGGTAACTCTTTAATATGTTTTGCACGTGTTTTCTCTTCCAAAGGGCTTCCCTTTTCGATTGTATACCGGCGTCTTTTGAAGAGCAAAATGTTCAGTTTTGAGAAAATTCAATTTAGTGACTTATTTCTCTTATAGTTGGTTCTTTTCGTGTGGTGTTTAAGAAATATGTGTCAAACAAGGTCACTGAGAGTTTTCTCCAATGATTTCTTCTAAAAGCTTTCTAGATTTTGGTCTATGAATTGTTTCAAATTGACTTTTGTGTATCATATGAGGTGAGACACAGATTTCTCTTTCTTTATTTTGTATTTAGTTACCTAATTGTTCTACATCCATTTGTTGAAAATATTCTTTCCCATTTAAGTGTTTTGGTAATTCTGTCAAAAATAAGTTGAATATACATGTAGTCTAATTATAGATTTTCAATTCTGTCCGTCATTATTCTATTGTTATTATCTTTATGGCCAAATTTATTTTTTACGTATAAATAACTATCAGAAATATGGAAATACCTTGAGGTTTTAATAGGTTTTTTTTTTTTTCACTCAAGGGTACAATTTTGTATCTATTGTACAGAGACAAAAACACTGCTTTCATGTGCTGCATAAATATAATGAGAATTTAAAATATATAGAACAAGCTAAGGAGATAGTTATAAATAGTTTAATTTATACACATAGAGAAGTTGAAATGAAAAAATGTCTTTTAAATAACAGAGTAGATACTTAATAAGTGTTTTATGAATGTATAACTAGTCATCTGTTAAGGAACCAATTACCTACTTTAAAATAGTCATATATTCATCTTTCCTTTATATGTTTTTTTTGTATCAATTGTTCAAATTTAGTTATTTTCAATGTTATAAAGAAAAATCTATACCTATGTTCTTGTTCCTATCTATCTGAAGTAGATATGGAGCATTAAATTATTTTTTCCCGATTTGGAGTGGATATTTAAAAGCTAGTAATAATATGCTTTGTCCCCATGTGTGTATTATGACCTTTAACACAGATCTGTCCCCCCTTTAGTAATGTGAAAAGGTGGGGGGAAAATATGTACCTACACTTTTCTGAAAGGAGTGCATCAGGATACATAGATATGTCCTGAGACAAGGATTTACATGCTGGTCCTGGGCGGATTTAGGCAGAACCCCTTGTCAAGAGTATTTGCAACCAAAATTTTACTTAAGAACCAAGGAGACTTTCAATTATAAGGGAAGTAGAACCAGACTTTTTCTTCTTGAGATTGAGAATTATTAAAGTATCTTAAATTCCAGGGTGGTGCCCATTGAGGTTTGCTATAATGGAAGGCCAGTGCTAGGCACACCCCATGCACAAAAGATAATCTTCACAAGGAAGAGAGATTCCGGGCTGGTAACTTGCCCTTGACATTGTCTTAGGAATGGCTGGATCTATTCAGACCTACAATTGTAGACGTGCTTTAAAAAACTAAAGGCGGCCAAGTTAACAAATCTGTTCTTTAAAAGATGTCCCAGTTAGTCAGCTGGTCTTTGACAAAGAAGCAAAGACAGTCTGCTCCACAGATGGTGCTAGAACTACTGGACATCCACATGCAGAAAAATGAATCTCAACCCAGACTTTACGCCCTCCACAAAAGTTAGCTCAAAATAGGCCCCAGAACTAGATGGAAAATGCAAAACTATGAAACTCCTGGAAGATAACCTTGGAGAAATCCTAGATAACCTTGGATAGGGCAATAGCTTTTTTGACAAAACATCAAAGTCAGGAACCATAAAAATAATGGTATGTTGGACTTCATTAAAATTATAAATGTTAATATATAACATATGTGAGAGACAAATGTTATATATTTGTCTGTATCAACTGTTATATCCCTGTGATAGACAATGTCAAGAGTTTGAGAATACAAGCCACATGCTTGAAGAAAATATTTGCAAAAGACATATTTGATAAAGGACTGTTACTCAAAATACACACAAAAAACTCTTAATTTTTTAAAAACAATTAAAAACTCTTAAGAAAATAAACAACCCTGTTTAAAAGTGAGCCCAAACCTATGCAGATAGATGTCTCACCAAAGAAGATGTGCAGATGGCAAATAAGCATGTAAAAGATGTTCCACATCATTTGCCATCAGGGAAACACAAATTAAAACAAAGAGGAGATACTACTACACACCCATGAGAATGGCCAAAGTCTACACTCAAAGCCAAATTCTGGTGAGGATGCAGATCACCTGGAACTTTCCTTCATCGCTGGGGAAACAGCACATAGGACAGCCCCTTGGGAGGAGACTTTGACAGTTTCTTACAAAACTGAACACACCTTTACCATGTGATCCAGTAATCACTCTCCTTGGTATTTACCCAAAGAAGTTGAAAATTTACATCCACAAAAAAACCTGCACATGGATATTTATAGCAGCTTTACTTACGGTTACCAAAACTTGGGAGCAACCACGGTGTCCTTCAGTAGGTGACATGGTGGGTACCTGTCCCAACAATGAGATAATATTCATCACTAAAAAGAAAGGAGCTATCAAGCCATGAGAAGGCCTTATCTTGTGTGATTTCAACTCTATGACATTCGGAAAAAGGTGACACTCTGGAGACAGGGGGCGTGGAGAAGGAGAGGAACCGGCAGAACTCTACGGAGGATTTATAGGGCAGTGTACGTACTGAGGATGGGTACATGACCTGACACATTCACGCAAACCCATAGAATGTGCAACACCAAGAGTGGGCCCTAAGGCAAAGTGTGGACTTTGGGTAGTGAAGTTGTCAGGGTCGGTTTGTGAGTTATGACACACGTACCAGTCTGGCCAGTGATGTTGGTAAGGGGAGGGGCTATGGTGTTGGTTCTCTGGGTATGTATGATAAATCTTGCAATTTTACTGCAAACTTTAAACTGCTCTAGAAAATGACATCCTTAGAAATATTAAAAAGCTGTCATACTTAAGGCTCAAGGTCATTTGTTTGGCTCCTTAACGAACCTGCAATTGGGAGGAATCCCCCCCTAAAAGGAGCAGCTGCAATGAAAAGGTCTTAGTGACCTCACAGCCAAATTGATCTCTGGGCTTCTTCCATTTCTGCCTAACATAGAGCTTTAGCCTGTGGCAACGTCTACTGCTGATGGACTTGCACCACAGAGCTGAACGGCTCTGAACTTGAGCCAGGAGAGCCATTTGGTGCCCAAGATCTTTTGACCACAAAGTGAGGCTGTGAGAAGGCCAACTCTTGCATAAATTTGCTTCAATGAGGTACACCTGAGTTCTCAGTCTCGGGCCATGTTAGCCAGGCCAGCAGGAAGGAGGAAAAATTCAAAGAGCTGGCAAGCAAGTCTAGGTCCTTAGCAAGAGTTTGGGATATTGGGGAAGGACTGGATTCCCTGCTATGAGGGGCCAGTGAGGATCCAGCATTGCCATATTGTAAAAATTATTTTAATTGTGTCATTATGTTGTACTCAAAACAAGAAAAGCAATAACCGTATTTTAAACATGTACATTGAATCTCTGGTATTGTTTTTTACTTTAAACCCCATACCCTCTCATATGAAAGGTAAGTTCCTTCCGATGAATACATCCATCTTTATTTGATAAGTGGCCAAATTGTTTCTTGTCATGGTCAATGTATATGTTTAAACAGAAAGAAAAACAAAAAATCAAGCAAATAATACTAGGTGGACACTTTTTAAACGACACACACTTGTGGGAGTCATCATTGCTATTATTCTCTGGGCTCTTGTAAGGACAAACGCTCATAAACAAGCTGAACAGTCTAACTATTATGGAAAAAATAAACACTTAGGCATCAAGAGCTTTGGGCTCTAGTCCTGGCTCTGTTACTGACTAGCTGGGTGGGACCCTGGAGAAATGACCCAGCTTCCTTGGACCTTTGATTTTTCATTTTTAAGAGAAAGGAGTGGTACCCTATGATTTCCAAGGACACTCACAGCTCGAAGAGCTCTAAAATTTCTTGCCTATGCATCTGTTACATTTTATTTACATAGCAATGTTCCATCTTACAAACGCAACCGGGCTCAGGATATGCCACACCTAGCAGGCATTAAATCAATCAGGCAGTAAAAACAGCCATTTCATTCAAAATGGGAAATGTCAAAACAATTGCACAATCCTAATGCACTAAGATACAGATTTCAAAATTTTTGACAACTTAATAGCTGTAAAAACCCTGATTTTACTATTTTCCCTTATGAAAAAGAATAGGCTGTTTATACACAATTTAAAATGAGTGCTTCTCTTCAAGCTCTCCAAGAAAAAAACATATATATATGTATATATATATATATTTCCCCCCTCTCATCACAAGATGTATCTGTCAAGTGAAAGGCTGAATTGAATCATGGCCTTAACATGTCGTCAATGAATACATACATTTCCCATCCGTAGTCTGGTGAAATTCTTCTCACTTTTGCCATGTTAGTTTTCATGCTTTGGAAAACTTTATCAGTTATTCGATTATTTCCTATTACACATTATTACTTCTAAATTTTATCTCATAGATGTACATTCAATACATATTTGCCATTTCCAAATGACTGCGCAAGTGTGCACAGTGAAGAGTGTATCGTCACACAACGTCAACATTGCCCAAAGGCTGTTAAAATTCAACATACAGCGTAGTTACCCTGATTTTCTGGGACCTTGGCAACTCAGTGGAGACCGAAGGCCAGCAGCCTTAGTATCTCCTGGAAGCTTATTAGAAACACAGAATCTCAGTTCCACGCCAGACCTCCCGAGCCAGTGTTGGATCCCAAACACATTCCAGTTTGAGGAGCCTTGGTCAAGTGGGGATGCCAAGCTTCTGGTTTAAGGAGCATCCTTGAAACAGCAAGTCACCGGCTAATCTGGGGAGGCCCTGTGGTTTGCCCCACGCCCCCCTCCCCACTTAGTTTTTCCTGGGGTAGTGCTGATACGATGGTTAGCACTCATGGGGTGAGGTCTTTTCTGCTAGGAGCGTCCAAAGCAGAAACTTAGGTGAGGCCTTAGTTCTAGAGAAGATTTTCAAGTTTGGCTTTGGAGATATTTCCAAGATTAGTGCAAATCACCTAGGTGGTACCTTGAACACATTTTAATTCAATTTTAAAAGGAAAATTAGAGCCAGCCAATCACACTTGAAGTACAAATTGTTCATTTCCACTGAATTTCAAAGAGTTTTAATGGTAAGTGAATTGTTTCAAATTCTTACACTTGGGCACCCAGTCATCAAAGAGCCATAGATGTTGTGTGATGACATCGAAGGGGCAGATGTGGGCTCAGAATGTGCTGAGTCCAAACCTTCCAAAGTATAATGTATAATTTTCCTACATTTATTTTCACTGCTGGTCACCTCCCTCATCCAAAGATATGTGTGCTTTGGATAGAAAATCCTGTGATGTCATTTGAGGGAAAATTACGGTGTGAGTTGTGTTTATAACGATGTAGTGGTCAGAAGCGGCCACACCACCCTGGCACCGGAGTGTACAGTTCAGAAAACGTTCCTGTTCATCTGTGATGTGTCCAGAGGTTAGTGAAAGAGAGAGATTTGGAGTTGGGAGGGTTTATGCCAATCAAAGTGAATGCTCCCTAAAATAAGATGCAAAGTGCCGCGCAATCTGCTAGGACAGGAGGTGGTGATATGAGATGATGCTAAAGGTATCGCATATCGCCTAGGATGCACTGCCAGTGAGATGGGTTCCTGGTAGGGCCTCGGAGGCAACATGGTAATGACTTTGGATTTCAGCTTGATTCAGTCCTCAGTGTCACTTTGGACAAGGTCCTTTTGTAACCGGAAAAGACACCGGCATTCGGGCTGCCTGTCACTACCAAACCCAATAAGCGATGACAGTGATTGAATCTTTTATGAGCGCTTTATTCAGATGGCTGGCGATCCCAGAAGACGGCGAGTTCTTACCCTAACAAAACCATCTTCCCCTCTCTTTCCTGGCCAGAATTTTTATAAGGGAGATGAGGACTTTGAAATTCAGGGAGGATTAGGTGAGTGAAGCTGTCGCATTCCTGTTCTGGGAAGTGCTGTTTCCAAGGGGAGAGGTAGCAGAGGTAGCGTCTCTCTCCTCCTTGATACAAAGGCCCGGATGCCTCCAACTGGTCCCCAGGTGGTACTCTCTAGCCAGCGCCCCAGGAGGCGGGCTGTTTCCCAGGAGCCAGGATGGGCCTTATCTGTAGTTTCTCAAACAAGAGCTTTAACATACACATTACTTGCTAGGCTTAATAACTTTTTCCTTAAGCTAAAATTTTCCAGGTCTTGCCTCCCCTATCGCTTTATTCTCATTCATTTATTCAATTCTCTTTAATGAGGGACTGCTATTTCTCTGTCACTGTCCTGGGTTCTAGGGACAGAAAGTGAGCAGCACAGACGAAGAATCTGCCTTTCCTGCCTGTCAGAGGCTGGGTGTGGCCGCCCCTGGGTAAACGTGTCCGCCTGTGGGTCTCGGTGTGGTGAGCGCTGAGCTTGGCTGCAGAGGTGACCGCCTAGAGGGGTTCCTCCACGGCGGGGGGCGGGAACGTTCTGGAAGTGTCAGTGTGCTTCCCGCCAAACTGCCTTCCTGTGGAACATATACAGTATTTAGGTAAGATAAGTTAAAACTCAGCGAAAAGCTTCTATAATCCTAGGGGAGTTGGTAAGCGAGGATTTGTTTGTAAAAATCTATTCAGTTAATGGAATCCATGATTTGCAGTTGTGATATTGCACTTTGAATGAGGAATCTGTATGTGGTCTCAGCCCAGTTTCCTGGGCACAGAGCTCCTAAAACCCCTGGAATTTCCTAGGTAAGGAGAGCCTGAAAGGTACCTTTTGTTATGTTAATGAGGTGGTTTTGGAAAGCACTTGAGATTAGAGCTGGCCCCCTGGAGAGCCGGCCCTTTCAGAGGGTTGGAACTCCCAGCCCCGCCCACTGTGTCCTGGAAGGTGAGAGAGGCTGGAGGTTTCAGGGCCACCGTGGCCACTGATTTAGCCTGTTCTGTCTACAGACAGAAGCCTCCACAAAACCCTTTTGAGGGGTCAAAAAGCTTCTGGGTGAGTGAAGATGCTGGGGAGATTCAGGGAGAATGGGGCTTGGAGAGGGGTGTAGAAGCTCTGCCCACGTGCCCGCGCCTGCTGCCTGCGTCTCTTCCAACTCGCTGCCCCGTAGTTACACCTTCTACCAGGTTAAATGTTCTGGTGAGTTCTGTGAGGCACTCCCGCACGTTAATCGGACCCGAGAGGGTATCAGTGGAAGCTAATCCAGAGCCCGTTGGTGATAACTGGAACTTACCGCCGTGTGAGGAGTAAGGGAGGAGGGAACATCCTGGAGGATTGAGCCCTCCCCCTGTGGTGTCTGATGCTGTCTCCAGGTGGACAGTGTAGAACTGAGCTGAATTTCAGGATAGCTGGTGTCTGAGAATTGCTTGGTGGTGTGGGGAAAACCCCCCAAACAGATCAGAATTGATGACTAGAAAACTGGACTGCCTATCATACAGGATCTGGTGATTCAGGCTTGTCCCTCTTAGTTTTCTATGTCCTGTTTCTATGTATTCCTAGACATATGTTCCCACATATATTGCTATAAAGTTTAAGGTGTGTAAAATATTAATACAAAAATGTTTTAAAGAAACCTACATAATATAATGTCATTATTGTGCTGTGATTGAAAAAGAAAGCAAAAAACCAGGAAAATTCAGCTTACTTATTTATAAAAATATAATCTCTAGGTTTGAGGTTACTGAGCACAGTTTCGTTGCAGCAGCTGTACGTTTTCGCTCTGTTGTGCCACAATGCCTGCGGCAAACCCCTTCTTTATGGGATTTCCTATCTCCTCATCTACGAATTGACTGCACGTGCTCCAAATGTTTTCTAGTTCTAAAATTAAGCCATCCCATTCAAAACTTTATGTTCAATTAGAACTGAAATTGTTGATGGAGCATGGGAAAGTCTGCAGAGGGCATAAACTAGGACAAGACTCACTGTAAATTAATAGAAATAAGGGTAACTAACTTCACAAGGGAACGAAGTACTGGTACGTGCTACCGTATATATGAACCTTGAAAACAAAAGACACCATCTTGTATGATTTTATTTCTATGAAATGTCCAGGACTGGCAAATCTGAATGAACATGGAGTATATTACTAGTTGCCTTCAGCTAGGAGGATGGAGGAGGGAGCAGGGTGCCTGCTAAAGGATGACAAAGATGTGGCCTGGCTGACATATCACACGCCCACTTGGGGTGTAAACTGGCACGGTCGTTTTGGAAAGCTTCTGAACGGAGACACCCCGTGACCCAGCAATTCCATTCAGAAGCCAATACCCGACATCGGTTCTGACATTCATTCGCCAAAAGATAGCACCAAAAACGCGTTTCTCAAAAGAGGACAAAACGCGAATCTGTGGCTTCTGATTCACGATCGATGTGCAGGTAACTTCAGGGTTTACATTGGACTCAAATTGAAGTCACACTGGTGGGGAAAAGGCCTATTCAACAGGGCAAATACGGAAAAGGGTTCGGCTAAGCATCAAACGCCATTGACATCGGAAAGTGCATGTTGGCTGCTGTGGCTCCCCCTTGCCTAGTATTTTTTATTCCCACCTCTGAATAGCCTTAAATAAGCCCAATCCTGGACCTTTAATAAGGATCACCAACCAGCGCCACAGACCACACATGCCAAAAAGGCATGCTAATGGCCCTTTAAACGCAAGCCTACTTAAGGCGCGATTTAACACACTAGTGAAACTGATTTCGGGGCAGTTCCAGAGCATAATGACCAAGGCTGGGCCTGTGAAAACAGTCTGTGTTGTAACCTCTCAGGAACACGTCCTTTCCCCGGGCCTCTGACTCTTCCCACAGAGATCCAAAGAATGCGAGCTCCCAGCTGAAAAATAAATCACAAAACCTTCTGCACAAGGTACTTGGCCTTGTAGAAATTGCTACCGCAGCGACTAGAGAGAGGGGGAGAGAAAGGAGGAGAGAGAGAGAGAGAGAGATTGGGAGAGGAAGATCATCGTCCAAACGTGAGTCTAAACCGGGTGGTTTGTGGAGCTGGGTCGCAAGGCTGTGTCCTAGCCGAGAAAGCCGGAACTGTTCCGCCTTTCTAAAGAGAGATGATTTTTGACTCTTGCCAACACGTAAAGGTTAAGAATCGCCATAATTGTACAGGTCTAAAGAAAATCGGTGCTCTTCCTCTTGAATCTCAGTCCTGCCCCGGGTTAACTGCTTTCCCACGTACACGGCCCCGACAAATCGTTCCCAGGCCTCCTCTCAATACCTGCACTCATTTGACACTTGCCGGTAACCATCTTGGAAATCTGGTATATTTCCCTCTCTCTCTTTCCCTCTCTCTTTTTAAATTTTTCTCTTGTTCCCCATTTTCCCAGTGAGAATGAGGCCTAATATTTTTCTTCTATTGACCAGTGTGAAATTCAAGCTGATTTGCAGTTTTGGGTTTTTGTTTTGCTTTTTAGTAAATAACTTGAGCTTTGCCAGGCTTGGTTTAAAGAATCAGATTGCAGGAGTCTACCACTGTGGAGATGAGCTTTGGAATATTTTGTCTTCTGCCTTGGGTCTAAACCGCAAAAAATATAGAAACGTTCCCTTTATAACTTCCTTCTTTCTTGTTTCAAAATGCCATAGGCATTCATAGTTTCTACATAATTGTGGTCTTCCCGTGGAAGAGAACTGCATAGGAAGTCCTCGAAAAATTAAAAGCCACACATTGTATAGCTCCGACGGGAGATTCCACCATGTCCGCACCCACGGGCAGCTTCTGTTTAGTGTTTCTGATTTCCTCTCTCTGGATCCACTTCATGGCCATGTGTGCTGCAAATGGCGGAATGAGACCGCAGCCGCCGGGTGTCTGAATAAGAGAAAAAAGAACAATGCTGCACAGTGAGTGTGGACATTCATTCCTTCCACTGTCATTGACTACATGGAAGATATTCACTCAGTTATGATCCATACGAGCAAGTCCAGATACTGTCTTTTGTATTTCATGAGACACCTCTTTAGACGACATTTTAAACAATCTGTTTTTGAATGTGGCTCCCTCCCGCCAGACCTGCTCGTGTGGAATGGAACACTAACCACATTCCTGAACGCATAGAAGAAGCTTTCCATTCACACGCTACTGTCCTAAGAGCCGCAAATGGGACATAAGGTCAGAACTTGCAATGCGGATAACCACGCACAGCTTCCTCACTCAAAACTGCATCTATCAGTGGTTTTAATAGTTTAGCCCGACCAATATCGCTGTAGTCAGAGGGCACTCCACGCAAACGGCATTGCTGTTTTCCGATTCTCCCAGGCTGAATTTGTGTGACCTTCCACTTTTTCATGCCCAGCCCCTTAGAAAACAGTTAGTGTTTTCGTTACGGCAGGGTGGAGGGGAAAAAAACAAGGCTAACTGGCTTCCACGGCTCATCTTTTATTTACCTTTTCAAAACACTTCTCCCTTGGAAAAGGAGCTAAGTAGTAACTATTTGAAAAAGCTCTGCAGGAGGATGGGGAGCCGGAGAGCTGGGGTGTTCTGCCACCCCTCTGGCTCCGGATTCGTTTCTGGTCCAGTTAGAGGCTCCGGAGAATGAGCTATGGTAGACTCATTAAGGAAGGGGAGAGCCGTCCAACTTGGACAATGGAATGGAGTTTTACTGCCAGCTGGAGATGAAATCTATTTCTAGTTCTTATAGCCATCAAAGTTCAGAACCAGTAAAACAAACAAAAAATGTAGAAATGGTAGATGATTTTGCAGCTGGAAGCTAGGAGACAAAGTTTCCTTTTACTGGGGAGGCTGCATTTTCTCGATAGTTCAGCAAATGGTTTTCCCCTAGCAATTGTGAGCACCTCACTTTAGCCCAGGAAGCCCCGGCCAGCTGACGCCCAGCCATAGTCCTACGCCCTCTTGGCCTGTGTGACGGTAAGGACTTCCATCACCCAAACGACACCCAGTCAGCTTCCTTGCTCTCTGCCCTGTAGGCTTACACAGTTCACCCTAGGCGTTGCCTTTATGTTTATTGTAGAATTTCTGTCAAGCTTCCATGTATTGCATGTTATTATTTGCTTTCCTATCTGAATTTTTTTTTTTTTTTTGCCTTCAACATACCTACCTAGTTTATAAACTTTTTAAATGTGGTTGTTTTATTTATAACTTCTTTTTTTTAAACATTTTATTTATTTATCTTTAGAGGGGAAGGGAAGGAGAGAGGGAGAGAGGGAGAGAAATATCAATGTATGGTTGCCTCTCGTGCATCCCTTGTCAGGAACTGGCCCGCAACCCAGGCATGTGCCCTGACTGGGAATCGAACCATGATCCCTTGGTTCACAGGCCTGCGCTCAATCCACTGAGCTACACCAGCCAGGGTTATAACTTCTTTTTTTAAAAAAGTCACCAAACACATTGCTTTGGCATAGCAAATACTCACTAAAAGTTTGTTGAATAAATGAAGGTATGTGTGTATCTGTGAACAAATGAAAAAGTGAATACGTTCATGTGTTTCCTTTTTGTGCCGAGAGATTCAAAGAAGCTGCTAATATGGATAAATATCAATAGTCCACCATGGTAGCATTTGATTATTATTTAAATGCACATATTTGGTTTAAATGAATTAGCAGGAGTGTTCCAGATGAGCTGGTGTTTTAGAATCTTTGCATAAGTTACTAGGAAAGATCAATTTAAAGGCTAAGTCCTACGATTTGGGAAGATCACATTGGCAGAAATGCTAAAAAGAGTGCCTGTCACAGAGCAAGTGCTGGATGGGAGCCTGGTGACCACCGTAGATCGCTGGATGGGCTCTGTGATCACTGACATGACAATGGTCTGCGTATATTCTTGGGCGCACACTCAAGAATGACTCGGGAAAGATACAGACACAGAGCAGGTCTTCTGTCAGGCAAAGAACCCAGCAAGCATAATTTTATGTTCAATAAATGTGTGTTCAACTGCGCTAATTTTGTTACTTTTGAAACATCAAAATCTAGACCTGAAGCTTCTGCGTTGATCTCAAATTGGACATCTTACTGAACGTATTCTTTTTTTTTCCTTGTGGGAGCCATGGATTATAGCGGTCATTTAAAGAGAGTAACAATTCGGTCTTCCATCTATATATATGTATTCTGATGGAAGATCATTTATCTTTTGACATAGGTCAACTTCTATCCAACTTTAGGTACCTCTTGACTCCACATCCAAGATCGTCTCTTGGACCAGACCGGGTAATTCCCACCCTTAATAAGCTATATGTAATATCTTATATCTTCATTGCCAAGCCCAGTGTTCATTCACTAGAAAATTAACTAAGGAGATTGCCTTGCCCTGGGCTGAGCTCCTCAGGACACTTTGAATTGCATGGGGCAAGCTGCCCATCAAAACCAAAATTGCACTCAAGGAGAATTGCGAAGGATCAGTAAAGAAAAAGAAATGCAGTGGCCAGATTGGAGGGATAGTGGTAAGCCACCAACAAGGAACAAATGGGACCTAAAGAGCAGGAGAGATGACAGAAACCTTGTGAAGAAATAAAACACGGAATGAGGAAAGAGGATTTACCTAGGGAAGTGATGTTTAGAATGTGATCTAAGTATCCTTGTTAGACCAACTCCAGCTAGATCGCTGTAACTCTTTGACAATATTTATATGCATCACTAATTAGATGCTTGTGGCACTTCTTATAGCAATTAATAACAAATGCTTCTCACTCACCGAAGGTTCCCATCTTTCTCTTCACCCTCCTATTCTTTGTGAAGATGTCTCCCCTGCAGTTCTGGGTCGAAGGAGATTCTCCAACACAGACCTTCTAAATCTTCTTTCTAATTTGATCCCGACACTTGCTGTCTTCATCTTTCTCATTTTACAGCCCTCAGCTTCAAAAAGATGTGCCCTCTTCTGTTTTAGTCCAAGGTGAAAACTTCTAGATAAGTCTCATCCTTTCCTGCGTTAATCAGGACTTACTTCTACCAGTTACCTACTCTTCCTTCATTGACTGCTTCTCCAGTACCGTCCACAGCTCTCAGGGCATTTCTATAAAATCTGATAAGCTTTCAACGTCCTTTCTTGCAGGGGCTGACTATTGATGAAAGCCATCCAATTCCCTGCCTTTGTTCACTATCAATCCGTTTAGTAAATAGCTTAGGGCCTGGCATCTGCTTCCATCCATCTGCCGGGCCCTCTCTGGAAGGCCACCAATGGGCACAGACTACCAATCTCAGTCCAGACATCTGTTCTCAACCTCAGGCCTTGACCTCCAAGTGCCTGTTCCTCTCTTGCATTGTCCTAGTTTTCTTTTTCTCTTTTCTATTTCTCTGTCTACTCAATATTGGTCTCTTTCTCTGGCTCAGAAGGCCTTTAAGAGAGAAGCAAGCTGAAACTAATTGCAGGGCTCACTCTGCGAGGGGGTTTGCTTGACCATACCTGATAAATACCCTTACACAGTGCTTCACATTCACCAAGACATACTCCAAGCACTAACACATTTAACCTCAACCCTCTGAGGATGAAGAAATAAAGAGACCAAGGCACAGAGAGGGGAAGTGACTTGCTCAAGGTTTTTATAACCGGAGTCAGTGATCTTTAGAAATACGCTGCTTTGGCACCGCTGGGAAACACGGACTGTCCGCCCTTTCTCAGATCTCCTTAAACATGGCTTACAGTCACTATCACATGGAAATGATCAGCCACTGGACCCATCTCTAAATCTTGTTATCTAATGCGTTAATAAGCAAGCACTTCCGTCAGCATATCACATTCTAAGGCATTTTGGTCGCTTTATTTCAAACTAATAGCTCTTCACTTTAATTCCATACATTTTATTGTATGCAGGCCAAACCATTATTCTAAGGAGGAGTCCACAGGCTTCACTAGAAATTCTGGAATTCTCCATGGCCTGAAATAACCTGGAAATTCTGCTCCGACCCTTTCCACACTTTTGTCATCTCTGTCTTTTTGCATCCAGTTGGATCCGATGATGACACCGGATACTTACCTGGAATTCTACCCTCTCCTGCACCTGGAGCTGTATTTGAAACATTCTGCTAGACTTTGCTTGATTATGCTCCAACATCTATACCTGAGCTACGAGAACCTCTCATTCCTCTCACTAATTTCCTTCTCTTTCTAGGGCACACACCTGTGTGACTGGAATCTCCGTACCTTCTGTTGTTTAGATTAAAGACTTTGCAAGAACCCGTGACTCTTTACCATTCACTGGTGGATCCAATCAACTATTTATGGCTTTTTTCCTAATTTCATCGAATATTTCATGTATTTTTTACTTTGTTTTTTTCCTAGGTCTCACTACCCTCATTTTCTCACTTATGTAGTTAATAGTTACACAATAAACTCAAAGTTAATGTGCTTGTGATTCCAGAGCAGAAAAAATTCAGAGCAGCCCCAACGAAGTGAGAATAATGGAGCTAACCAGGAGAAAAGATTAAGCACAGGGCAGCACCATGGTCCGTGGTGTCTGAAGTGTATAACACACACTCACACTCACAGACACATGTTACGATGAGTGATTTCTCACAAGTAGGGAGTTCATCGGGCGTGTGTCAGCGGTAGTCGCTGTTTTTCCTCTGAAAGGTCAAGACCGTTAAGTTCCTTCTTAACACCCCAGAAAGAGAGAAAGAGAGAGAGCGACATGTGCTAGGAAGATGTAAAAATAAGTGTGTGTTGGAAGAACAAAGAACAATATGTCAGAATTTTGCAGATAACACAAACAGGAAGGAAGGGAATCTCTTCTGATTTTTACATTAACTATGTTTCTATAAAAGTTACTGTCTCACAGTCATAGAATATATGAATGAAGCTTATAAAGACTTTCATTTAAGTATCATTCAGTTGTAGTCAAAGAATTTGAGGCCCTATTATAGTTCACTGTTCAGCAGTGTGTAGAGAGTTTATTTCATAACGCATTTTTAATCACTTTCTTTTCAGAGAACTCCAAAATAAAGAATCCTTTTAGAAGTTCTAGTAGATTAGAGCATTAGGAGCCAGTCAAATTTCTGGTGTGCAGTGTGGGTCGGGTGGATAAGCAGTGCCCAGTGCTGCTTTTGTAAGGTTTATATCTGTTTGGGTGTGTAACACACCCACAGAGGTATCAGGAAACATATTCCACCGGGCACTCAGTGCTCCTGTCCACTGACACGCCTCTGTCGAAGTATGGATGGAATAATGCCACTAAAAGATATCGTCACTCCCTAGAATAAATGGCACTACTTTTTAAAATATTCTAAAGTTATTTTATTACGATTTCATGAAGTGTTTCGGTACTGAAGAGAAACAGATAGTTGAATGTGGCCACACAGTTCCTTGAAAGCGCCAACGCCCACAGGAGAGAAAGCGCAACTTCAAAGCCGAGCGAGCAGAGGCTGGATTAAGGAAGGAATGTGGGCTCCCATTGAAATCTTTGAGCAGGAATGAAAGGTTCTGAGGAGGGAGAGCTCAGGAGACAGAGGCGTGTGAAGTGTGTGGTGTGGAAGGGTCCTGGGGGAAGGGCCCAGGGAGGGCGTCGGGAGGCAGGAAAGTGTCGCTGGGGCAAAGCCTAGAGAAAAACGCTGGGCGGGTTCACGTCCTAAGAGGCAGCTACGACTTCGCTAAGAATCTGGTGAGACCTGGTTGAGGTCCAGTAAGAGATGTTTTGCTGTGCAGGTTCTGGTGTGTGTTGGTTTTCTGTTCTGGTTGTTCTGGTTTGGTTGTAGTTGCTATTGTTGTGGTGACAGATGGGCCTCTCAGGAAAGGGTGTACCCCTAGTCTGGTTTTCTGAGTTGCTCTTGCACTTCACAGATTCCCTGGCTACTACCTGCATCCGGGGTGATGTATCAGTCTAAACAACTTTCCATCTCTCAGTAGAGGCCGCCACTTACAAGCCATGCACGGTTTTCTATGATATCAATTCACACAGGAGGAACCTGTGAAGTGCAAGAGCAACTCAGAAAACCACAGGCGCACAGGAGTATTCCATGGAGATGCACAGTGTGCCTTTTGTGCCTTCCGCCTTAGAAGGCCCCTGTCACTGCGGCCTTGCTGATGAAGGTGACGGGGAGAGTGGGTGTTAACGTTTCTTAGGAACCCCAGAGAACCATCCTCCATTTTTTCTCCACCTGAAATGATGCTTTTTCCACGGTTCAGCTGACTGAGAATGATTTCTCAGTGACCACCGTAGTCAACAAACCCTACCAACAATCGGTGAGCACTTGTAGGCCAGATTCTAACATGGATGAGTAATAAATGTGTTTACATGAGACTGTGCGAATTTCTGAGCATGCATAAATCTCTTCATTATTAAAATCTGCTTCACCAAATCTGTTAAACATCACATTGAAAAATTCTTAGAATTTTTACCACAAGAAATGTTAGACTGTATCACCCATTTCGCGGTTGCTCAGTACAAACCCTATAGTAACTGTTTGCTTTGAATCCTTTACAGGGACAGACCTGGGCAAAATCTGGACCAATATAATTTGTTTTTAAATATTCATGTACAGCATATTTGTTTTTCAACAATTTGGTCACTGAACTCAGTAAGTGCTGTGTTTTAGAAGGAGGAAGCAATTTAATATTTTAATAATATCTACCCAGAATCCCCAGAGCAGCAGATGTTAGGCTGAGTACAAGGAGTCAGGGATGATTACCTTTAGTTTAGTCTTCGAGGGTCCTTTCATAAAATATATATATACAGAGTCCAGCAGAAGTAACGCCACGGAGGGTGGTCAGTGGGGTACGTGAATGTCTCCCACGAGATGGACCGCAATTTGAACATCTCACCTAAAAGGTCATACGGTGTGCCTGACTGTGATGTGGTTACATTACAGAATTACATGCTTATGATTTTGTAATAAAAAAGGGGGGGCGTTATTTGTGCCAGGCCCCGTAAACTCCTTAGGAGGCAGAGACATGGTGAGGCGAAGGCTGATAGTTTCTGATTCGACGTGATGTCTCTTTGCAGTGAGAGATGCAGGTGGGAAAGAACTCATGTAGCGGAGGCAAATGGGGAAGATCGAGATCATGAAAGAAAAAGAAACAAAAACCAACTTTCAATTCGCTATTTTGCTTGGACCCAGACCTAAAGGGCATTTATGCACAAATCCCTCCGAGGCAAGAGCACAGCCGTAACTATATATTTTCCAGTGATACCAAGTCTTTGCTTCCAAAAATTTCTGAACTGCCCATCTGCTGTTCCCCTCCATTCGAACTAAATATACAGGACAATAAATATTATAACATTTTGTTATTCTTGTGAATAATGTTGCAGCAACCCAAGTCTTCAGTTAAGCCAAACCAGCAACTCCTACCGGATTTTCTGTTTGGTCTGCAGCTCCCCTTTGGGGCAAGCATGTCAAGAACACATGTCAATTACTAGCTGAAAAACTGCAGGCCAGCGATTTAGGGACTTTAAGAATATGATAGAATGCATCTCTAGTTACTGTAACTAATACAACAGTAACACAAAAGGAAAGAGTTTTACTGTGACATTTCCAAAAAACATTCATGATTACAAATCACTCATTTTCTGCCTTCTGCATTTGCTATTTTTCTTTCAAAAGAGCCTAAAAAAAAAAATAGACTCAATTATGTCCTCATCGTCCTGACTCCCATGGCCTTCAGTACGGCCACCGCAGTGGATTTGTGCCCCCGCTGCAGATTTCTCTGATGCTGTCGTATTTGGGGAGGGGCACAGGGGTTTGTCCCTATTGGCAGCATTTTCAGTACCCGAGTCTTTAGCAAGGTCATTTCCAAGGTCTCCACCAGCATTCTGGACAAAATAGCAATGCGAGTGAAGTTTTTCTAGGTGCTTTCCACTCTTTCTTTCTAAGGAGCTGCTTGTGGTTCCCACCTACTGGCATTGCTCCTTGCAAGCTCCCTGAAGGGCGCAGAGGACCTCAGCCGACCTCTGGATCACCAAAGCCTCCGTCTCCCTCAGGGACCCACCCAGGTGTGCTCTTCCTCAGATCACCGGCTCTGTCACCACACAACACTCCCCGATTTGCTTCTTTGTCTGTGACAGGAAGGTTAGTTAAAGTCAGTGGAGAGTCACTTGCTAATCTAGATCTTGGTACATTGTCTTTAATTTCCCAGTCTGAACTTTGCTCTCTACCTCCTTCCTTATCCCTGATGGATAATGATGGATATTATTAAGGGGTATTCTAATCACTGGTGATAATATAGAATTGTTATACTTGGGTCATCAAAAATTATAGCTGATATCAATAACTGAATAACTAACATATTTTAAACACTTATATTTTAGGTACCTAAGTGTAAATATTATCTCGCGGAAACCTTGCAACAGCTCTTTAAGGAGGTAGTGTTATTATCCCCATCATATATTTTAGGAAGGTTAAGTGACATGTTTGGGCTCACACGTGCAGTGGGTAGAAGAGCTGAGATTTGAAACCAATTCCCAGACTCACTCATCCTGAGCTGCCTCCTCTTTTACTTGGACGTTGACCCCTGGATTGCACCTGTGGGCGTAGACCCCACTTCAATTATTGTGATATGGCTGTTTTTATATCACAGCCTCGTCTCCCCCGAGGATGAAGGGTGCTTTTTCCCTTTCCTTTGCTCTCAGAGTCATGACAACCACAAGCGTCTTTTCCATACAGTCTGCATCCTGTCTGCGACTTAGCCCCGTCCTGCCACACCCTTCGGCCCTCTGGTCTGCTCACTGCCCAGCCCAGGAGGCTCCTGGTGTGCAGCGTCTGGCAACTGCTCAGACCGCAGAGACGCAGCTAACATAGTGTGAGCATGTGCGCACGCGCAGCGCACGCTGCTCTCGTTGAGCAGGGAAACCAGCATCGGCAAGAAGCATCAGAGCTTCCCATTTCTCGCTCACTGTTTCCTCTCCCCCACCTTTTTTATTAGGGCCAAACACACATACCATCCAATTCTGCACTTCGGCCATCGTGCAGTGGACAGTTCCGTGGTGTTCCGTACATTCATATCGTTGGACATCCGTCACTACCACCGCCTCCAGGACTCGTGCCTTCCGGCAGAACTGTAACTGGACGCCCACTACTCAACAACTGCTCCTTCTGCCCTTCCCTCGGCCCCTGGCAACCACCGTCTACTTCCCGTCTCTATCAGTTTCACTCATCGAGGCACCTCCCTGGTGGATTCACACAATATTTGCCTTTCTGTGCTGGCTTATTTCACTCAGCATAATGTCCTCGAGGTTCACTGATGTTGTGGCATGTGTCAGAATTTCCTCCCTTTTTATGGCTACGCGTATATTATGGGATGCATAGACCACATGTTGCTTATCCATGTGCCCATCAATAGGCACTTGGGTTGCTTCCCCCTTAAGCTACTATGAATAATGCTACAAGGAAGTGCAGACATCTCTGTGAGACCCTGCTTTCAATGATTTTGGAGATCTACTCAGAAATAGAATTTCCAGGTCATACAGAAATTTTATTTTTTTGAGGAAGCACCATACTGTTTTTCAAGCAGTTACATCATTTTATATTCCTAACAACAGTTCACAGGCATTTGAATTTCTCCACATCCTCATAAACACTTGCATTTTCTGTATTTTTGATAATAATATCGTGCTACCTGTCCACTGTTTTTCTATAAACATACTTCCATATTTTTAGCAAAGTTATTTCTGAATTATAGATTAGAAGAACAAAGTAATATTTTAGTGGTGTTAGAATTTATAGCTTGTTGTTAATAAGAATGACATCAACTTTATTATAACAGCCTACATTTTCCATAGTTTTTAAATTTTAACAGATCTTTTGCATATGCTATCTCATTTAACCCTTATGATGATTAAAAGACTTACATGTGACCCCCATTTTAAAGGTAAGGAAAAAATGCCTAATACCAAATTTACCAAAATATAAACATGGTAAGTTGTAAATTAAGACTCAAAGACAAATAATTTCTAATTGTGGTCATTCCTACTATTATAGCATTTTTGATGAGCAGACTACTAAATAACCAGAACCTCCCCACTTCATTCCCACCTTACCTGCTCCCAGTTTTTGGCTGAAGCAGGAGAAGCAGAACAGTGGCCACCACTCACCCCTTCTTAGAATTATGCTAAGGTGCTTCAGGACTCAGTGGGAACTTGGAGTTTCACAACACTAACAGATAAGAAGACCATCTGTCCCAGTTTGGCTGGGCCAATGCTTATTTACACCTGTAGCCTGAGTGTGATCTTTTATTGTCCAAACGAGGACACCCTTGAGACTGAAAGTGTTCTGCTCTAGACAATAAATTATGTAGCCACTTTAATAATAGCTAACATTTATTACATGAGAGACATATCACTAATACATTTACACGCAATGTATTAACTTGCCTGATTCTCACAACTTCTTCTGACACACAAAATTATCGCGGTCCTCATTTCACAAATGGAGATGATAAAGAGGAAAGAGGTGAAGCCTGATGGAGGCTACACAGGGAGTCAAGTTACAAGCCCAGACCGGGTGGCTCCGGAGTCTATGTTTTAGTTCTACAAGGTGTGCAAACCACTTATCATAAGCTTTGTGACAGTGTGTTTCCAGGCTCTCATCCTGCTATTGCAAATGATGAGATGCCTTCAACGGTCTCATAATTGAGTGTCTTCCTGGAAGTCATCCCTCCTGCCTGTCTCCTTGCTTCCAGTAATGACACCACCGTTCATTCATTCATTCACTCAGCCACAGTAAGCAAAACGTGTTTCAGTTCAACACCATGTTCAGCCTCAACTGTCAGTCACTTGCAGTTGTATTTGACTGCTCCCATCTTCTCACTTTCCAGTTGTGGCAATTTGTCTTTGGAAGTCATGAAAGTCAAAAACTAATCAGATGGCTATAATCGAACAATGGAAAATAACAAGTGTTGGCAAGGATGTGGAGAATTGGAACCCTCAAGCATTGCTGGTGAGAATTTAACAAGGTGCAGCCCCTTTAAAAAAAGATTGGCAGGTTCCTCAAAAAGTTAACTGAAGAGTTTCCATATGTCTCAGGGCTATGGCTGCTAGGTAGACACCCAAGAGAATTGAATCATGTGTCCAAATCAAAACTTGTACATGGATATTCATAGAAGCATTATTCATGCTCGCCAATTAGTGGTGATAACCCCAATATCCATCAACTAAGGGATGGATAAACAAAATATACTGTGTCCATATAAGGAACTATTATTCAGCCATTAAAAAGGATGAAGTAATCATACATTCTATTAACTGAAAGAAGCCAGACATAAAAGTATGACTCCATTTATATGAAATGCCCAGAACAGGCAAATCTTAAGAGACAGAAAGTAGATCCGTGGTTGTCAGAGGCCGGGGGTCGGGGAGTGCATGCTGATGGGTATTAGGTTTCTCTCTGGAATGATGAAACAATCTGGAACCAAGTAGTGGTGGCGGTTACACAATCTTGTGAACATATGAAAACCACCAAATTGCACACTTTAAAATAATAAATGTTACGGTATGTGCAACATTCATCAGAGAAAAATGTATGACAAAGTGAAACTTTAATTTTCTTTTGTGGTTTTAATAAACTAAAAGAACATGTTTAAATTGTTGGAGGAAATAATTCATCTTGTTATTAAAGACTATTTTTGCTAAGTAGTCAATATTACTTAAATTAAGTCTCACCATCTATGAACTAATTAGCTTTTTAAAATAATTTTATAAATCACTTCTATTTAGTTGATTGACTGATAATTGTGATTGATATAAAAAGCAGCCATTAAAATGAATTAATTAAAATCTCAGAAACATTATGGTAAAGTTAATATATTATAGCTTGAGAAGCTACATTTCTATAAAATGTATTGATTGTGAATTAAATAACATTTTCATGTAGTAAATATGTAAAACATAACTTTTTATTATACTATAATAATATTATGTTTGAAGAAACTGCACTTTCATTAGTATCTCTGCCATTGTCTCATCTTACTTGCGAGAGAAAAATGAAATCATCCTTATAAAGTTATGTTGATTTCTAGAATGGTTCTGGAAAAGCATAGTTTTTATTTTCTGAAGCATGCCAAAATGTCTAAGGAAACTGAAATATAAGCTTGCCAGTGAATAATCATAATTCTTTTTAAAAGAGATCAGCTATTTGAAAATTAAGTGTCCGATTGATGTAGAGAAGAACTTTTAAGTGTTTTGGGTGCTTATTATTTTATTATTTATTTAAATAATTACAAAAGATTGTATGACACCAAATCCCTTTCCTGGTTGGGAGTTTAAGGTGGATGCTTTAAACTCAGAGTCAAGGTCCTGGGAAGAACCGTCTCAAGAACAGCATTAAATCATGCGACGTCGGTTTCGTGTTCCCAGGCGAGCTTTTCCTCGGGACTACCTTCTGCGGCGCAGGTGTGTCCTGCCAAGGCTCACGCTGTGGGCTCAGACACAGACTTGTCCAAGCAGAAAGCTTTCTCTGGGTTCTGGGACTGAGCTGACCTCGCTCAGCCAAGGTAAGCAGCACTGCGCCGCAGTCCAGCTCTGCCTGTCCCCGAGGAGGGCCTGCCGCTCTGGCTCCCGGCCTGCGGCTCCGGGCCTGCGGCTCCCGGCCCGTGGTCAGCCAGCTAGCTCCCCAGCTGCAGCTGGGCCCCCTGCTCCCCGCTGATCGTAAGAGCCAGGTCAACCCTCCATTTTGCTATTTGTAATGGAATCAACTTTGGTTTACTTGGGGAATTATTTTTAAATAATTGCCCATTCAAACCAGCTGCGACGAGGCTTCGGTGTCAGCTAAACTTAAGAGGGATCTGCCCGGAGACATCTGTCCCCCGGGGTCTCCCTCAGACCGCAGAGATACGAGGGCACCTCGGTGCTGCTTTGTCCCCCGCAGAGGAAAGGCAAGGAAGCTCAGGGGCAGGTTCTATACATAATCACAGGGCGAGACTGCTATTATTTACCAGAATTTTCTCACTGAGACTCTGAGATTCCCCCCTACCAGTATAGTGTGTGTACAAATTCGACTGTCATCATTTCATTCGTCTCCTATTCAGGTGGCTTTTGCTAACAATGCCTGCATGTATTTCTCTCTGACTCGCACTATTTATGGACAAGTAACAAGGAAGGTGAGTCAACGGCGATGATTTCCAAGCATTCCTGCCTGCAATTGTATCAGTTAGGGCCTTGTCAGAAAACAAATAGCAATGTTGGCAGAAGTAACCCAAGAGAGGCTGACGAAGGGGCCATTTATAGGTGTGTACCACTGTTACAGGTGTGTGCCACTGTTATACATGTGTGCCACTGTTATAGGTGTGTGCCACTGTTTGTTATAGGTGTGTGCCACTGTTACAGGTGTGTGCCACTGTTATAGGTGTGTGCCACTGTTACAGGTGTGTGCCACTGTTA